>CASHTH010003039.1:0-14933 GCA_030341885.1 Geodia barretti
TCCTCCTCAGTTGCGTCATTATCACTTACAACATCGACATCGTTTTCTTCAGGATCAGTAGCGACGCTTTTGGTGTGACCAGGATCGATATCCAGTGGACAACCAGCGAGATTGACCGGTTTCGGCGTGACCAGGAGTAAGACCATCAGTAGGGCTAGGCTCCTCTGTATTTTGAGCCGACAGTTTTCTTCTTTTTATTTCCCGATGCTTCGTTGATTTGCTCGCAGCTGAAAAGGGATCAGGGTAGAGAAGATGTTCGTTGTAAAATCTTCTTGCCATGTTGCAGTTTTCTCGATCCGCGCATGCGCGTGGATCGTCACGCGCCTGGCACGTGCTTTATTTGAATGCGCGGGCTTACTGGATGTTGTCTGTGGACGTGTCTCGTCTCCCCCCGTAGCTCCTGATCCAAGATTTTTTCGTCATGCCTCCTAAGCGTGGAAAAGAGAAGAAGTCGACAGAGAAGAAAACGTTTTGCCTCCTGCGATGGATCGAAGATGAGACTGTCAGCGTACTCCCCGTTACAGCTGCGAAGACTGGGCAAAAGGTTTACCCAGGAGTTTACGGAGATTTCAAGTGGCTAAAGAAAGTTTATGAGGCGCAAGTGTTAAAGGTTTCGGGTGAGTTTGTGTTTCGTTTTCCCTGGCTATCTTCTACTACACATGTTTTTGTGTATAGCCGATTTAACGCGCACTGTTAACATAATGACTACCATGCACAGATGACCGCCAGGCTCTATTGAGGGACTGTGACCGCCTAGTTAAAATGGATATTACTAGTGAAGAGATACTGAATGAAGTGGAGACTATTGAGACTGTCGACAGCACAACGGATGTAGAACCATCTCCTGCCAAAAAGCCACGGACAGCAAAGTGTGATAAAATGGCCCGCATGACTGCTGCGAGAGGAAGGGCCAAGGCACTACTTTCCTCACGTATGTTTGCTTAAACATGCACATCTGTAAATGAGGTAGGCTATCCTTTCAGTGGACTCCGATTCTGATGATGATGTACACAAAGGGGAGAAAATGCCGAAGAAAGAATATGGTGTGTTTAATAGTAGCGAGCAGAGCTGAACGCATGCACTGTTGGGCAATTGTGCCATGCATATGAATAGAGCTCGATCTGCTTTGCCAAATACACATGATCACGTACAGTATATTTCAGACCCATATAGGTGCCACAATAAACATGTGTGTTTAGGCTGCGAAAATGTGTATTGTTCAGTACTGCCTGAGAATCTTTGCTACCGTGTGGTGTTGGGCATATTGATTAACTATAAAATAATGCATGATATGTAGCTATACATATGAGATTTGTGTGTTTTAGTGGACCCAGATTCTGGTGGATACAGGAGGAAAAAAAAGTTGAAGACATTCCAAAGAGAAAATGGTGTGTTCTACATGTGTATAATACCCACATACGAGCTAGTGCTTGTAGAAAAAACTTGGAGAGTGTTAAATGTGTTTTCCGTGTGTCTTCATTAGCCTATGTGTGCTAGTTGCAATGGCATACGTACTGACTGGCAGTTGACTGAGTACAATACAAAGTAACGTTTCGTCTTACTGAGGTTGCCACAGGGGGGTGATCATTATCTTTTCTCTGACATTGTTGTGTAGATGACTATGACTCATACATTGAGGAAGACGATCATAAGAGAGTGCTGGAGGCTGAAATTAAAATGTTGAAAGAGAAACTTGCTAAACGGAATAAGTCAGGTGTGTTATCAGTTATTATGATTGACAATGGTGCGACCTATGTTTTTGTTCTCTCTATGTAGTTTCACCTCCTGCAGTGAATGTAACTAATAACACCATTCGAAATTCTAGTTTTGAGGCTTTACAGAAGATTACTATTCCAGTGAGTACTTTTCGATGTGCATATACGTACAAGTACAGCCAGAGTTACTGCATTGTCTTTGTTTGTGTCTGTTCTAGCGCATTTGTAAGTCGTGCCATCATTTGTTTCTAAAGGGCTCTGATGTTGAACCTGCTAAAGTGTCTATGGATATAACACCATCCTCTAGCCCAACCCCCCAGCCTTATAAGCGTTTAAGTGAAGCGGGAACAAGTCATTCACCAACAGGACTGGGCATGAAGGGTATTAGACCTTCATCAGCCGGACCAGCTAGGATGGGTACTAGTCCTGCGTCTAGTCAAGTTTATAAGGTAATGCAAATAGTCCAGGTCGTTTGTGTATAAATCACAATCTCCACAGGTTCAACCTAAAGCTATTGAACTTGTGCCAGGATATGGGGTTTTTCTAACACAGAAACAGTTAGACATGGCAGTGGATGGAGCAAAGAACAGTCCCACGAGACTGATCAGGAATTTGATGAACGTTTTCTTCACTCCTGAAACTTTGGCAACGTCAAGTGCCTGTGGAACAAGGAAACACAAGGCGCTAGATGGAGATATTGTGCAAGCATGCATACGTAAGTGTATACATAACTATGCATCAGCACACTTTTCTAAAGGAGCAAGGAGCGGGAACATACTTTATCAGTGTATAAAAAAAAACTTGCATCATTTGGCTTTGTATTCTTCTGCAGATTTTGTGAGAAGCCAGTTCGAGCATGTTTCAAAAAGTACTCTGGTGGACTGCATAAATGATAAATGTGCGAATTACAGAAGAAAGCAATGACTGATCAACTAGAACCTTTTTGTCACTTAATAATATATCAGTGGAACCTTTCATTATCACTTTATCTTTGTACATTCATCACTGACCTTCATTATCACTTTCTTTGTACATTTATCACTGATCTATGTAAATTCTTTGCCGTAGCGGACCATGTGCGCTAAAACTGACATTGTTAATACAACAAGGTTGTTGCAAGCATGTGACCTGTACAGGCATGGTACAACCAATGTGACAATCTTGTCACAACCTTGTTACTACCTACTGACAGTTCCAAATCCAAAGTTGTTTCAATCCAATTTCAAGGTTGTTACAAGGTTGTTACAATTGCTTGTTACAATCTTGTCACAACCAATCTCGCATGGTTGTAACAATCTTGTTATTTGCGTATGGGTTGGGCTTGTGTGCCTCTGTTTTGAGTAAGAATAATGCATCTGTTTCACCGGCATACCTGCTTTATGCGGTCTTGTAGGAAGGGTTATATCTGTCCTTTTGTTTATATTTTTGTATGTCCCTCACCGGCGTACCTGCTTTATGCGGTCTTGTAGGGAGGGATATGTCTATCCTTTTGTTTATATTTTTGTGTGTCCCTCACCGGCGTACCTGCTTTATATTTTTGTATGTCCCTCACCGGCGTACCTGCTTTATGCGGTCTTGTAGGGAGGGATATGTCTGTCCTTTTGGTCATATGTCTGTCTTTTGTTTATATTTTTGTATGTCCCTCACCGGCGTACCTGCTTTATGCGGTCTGTAGGGAGGATGTGTCTGTCTTTTGCTTATATTTTTGTATGTCCCTCACGCGTACCTGCTTTATGCGGTCTTGTAGGGAGGGATATGTCTGTCCTTTTGTTTATATTTTTGTATGTCCCTCACCGGCGTACCTGCTTTATGCGGTCTTGTAGGGAGGGATATGTCTGTCCTTTTGTTCATATGTCTGTCTTTTGTTTATATTTTTGTATGTCCCTCACCGGCGTACCTGCTTTATGCGGTCTTGTAGGGAGGGATGTGTCTGTCCTTTTGTTTATATTTTTGTGTGTCCCTCACCGGCGTACCTGCTTTATGCGGTCTTGTAGGGAGGGATATGTCTGTCTTTTGTTTATATTTTTGTGTGTCCCTCACCGGCGTACTGCTTTATGCGGTCTTGTAGGGAGGGATGTGTCTGTCCTTTTGTTTATATTTTTGTGTGTCCTCACGGCGTACCTGCTTTATGTGGTCTTGTAGGGAGGGATATGTCTGTCTTTGTTTATATTTTTTTGTGTCCCTCACCGGCGTACCTGCTTTATGCGGTCTTGTAGGGAGGGATGTGTCTGTCTTTTGTTTATATTTTTGTATGTCCCTCACCGGCGTACCTGCTTTATGCGGTCTTGTAGGGAGGGATGTGTCTGTCTTTTGTTTATATTTTTGTGTGTCCCTCACCGGCGTACCTGCTTTATGCGGTCTTGTAGGGAGGGATGTGTCTGTCTTTTGTTTATATTTTTGTGTGTCCCTCACCGGCGTACCTGCTTTATGCGGTCTTGTAGGGAGGGATGTGTCTGTCTTTTGTTTATATTTTTGTGTGTCCCTCACCGGCGTACCTGCTTTATGCGGTCTTGTAGGGAGGGATGTGTCTGTCCTTTGTTTATATTTTTGTATGTCCCTCACCGGCGTACCTGCTTTATGTGGTCTTGTAGGGAGGGATATGTCTGTCTTTTGTTTATATTTTTTGTGTCCCTCACCGGCGTACCTGCTTTATGCGGTCTTGTAGGGAGGGATGTGTCTGTCCTTTTGTTTATATTTTTGTATGTCCCTCACCGGCGTACCTGCTTTATGTGGTCTTGTAGGGAGGGATATGTCTGTCTTTTGTTTTTATTTTTTGTGTCCCTCACCGGCGTACCTGCTTTATGCGGTCTTGTAGGGAGGGATGTGTCTGTCCTTTTGTTTATAATATTTTTGTATGTCCCTCACCGGCGTACCTGCTTTATGTGGTCTTGTAGGGAGGGATATGTCTGTCTTTTGTTTATATTTTTTGTGTCCCTCACCGGCGTACCTGCTTTTGCGGTCTTGTACGGAGGGATATGTCTGTCTTTTGTTTATATTTTTGTGTGTCCCTCACCGGCGTACCTGCTTTATGCGGTCTTGTAGGGAGGGATGTGTCTGTCCTTTTGTTTATATTTTTGTATGTCCCTCACCGGCGTACCTGCTTTATGCGGTCTTGTAGGGAGGGATGTGTCTGTCCTTTTGTTTATATTTTTGTGTGTCCCTCACCGGCGTACCGGCTTTATGCGGTCTTGTAGGGAGGGATGTGTCTGTCCTGTCTGTTGTTTTGTTGATTTTTGTAGATTCTTCACTGGCGTATCTATACCTGCAGTATATATGCAGTTTGTAGGGAGCAATATTATGTGTATGCCATTCTATTTACTTGCAGGTCATATAGAGAGAGATGTACCCTGGTGTGCAAGTGCTGGACAGACAAAAGGAATAGAAATTGAGATTTTTTAAATGTGGAACAAGAAAAATGATTCAGTCTTTGAGCTAGTACCAACGGCTGGCGTCTCAGGATCAGTTTTTAAGCCTAAGTAGCTATTTTATCTCTCTACAAAGTCCTCTTTGGGAGCTACATAGTTGGGAAGAATACACTTGTAGTTGATCACCTCCCTAGCTCTCCAGTATGTTTTGTAATAGCTGGCGAACCTTTGGTAGTGACAGAGACGGCAGTGAGTGGCGCCGTAACTCCCACACAGAGTGGATAGACCCTACGTAGGAACGGTATCCGCTGTAACCCCGCGAGTGGACAGGTCTGGAACTGTATTCGCGCTATATAACCCCGCGGAACGTAAAAACTCCCGGTTCTCCGCGATAACGCAGTCCGCGGTTAATACCGTACGCACAGACACTCCGCGTAAACGGGGTGTTTTTCCTGTGGATCGTGTGGATATAATCATTGCGTGCTCGCTCCCGCTCGCCAAAAATGCCGTGCATTCGCCTACTAGTAACATTGCGGAAATATTTCCGCTTATGCGGGAATAGCCTATTGGCGAGCGGGAGCGAGCCTATACCTTACGTCGTGTAAGTGCGCATGCGCTGCTTCTTTACGCGCATCTTCACACACGCTGCCTCGCTCTCTCTATAGCCAGCGAGAGAACTCTCCTCCATTCGACGGCATGCGTTGCAATCTTAGGTGACTGACCGACGCTGTACCTCTTTCCAATCGTCATGGTTCGAAGGTGCAACTTTCTAATAAGCTAGGCTTGCTCGTGCAGATACTGCTGCATGCCAGTTGCCTGGTGGACCACGAGCTGAAAGCATAAGATAAGTATACCGTCGCTCACTTGCTCACGGTTCTGCCAATATAGAGTACGCATGTAACGGCGACAGGTACATCTGTCTTGCTTCACGAAAGGAAAGCTTTGCGCTGACGGCACGTTATGCAGCCCTAACATCGCGGCCAAATCCCGAGTTTGGGTCGCTCTCGCTCGCCAACAATGTTCAACATTTCCACTAGTAATTATTATTCCTCTTTATTTTCATTCTTCTTGGTTAGACAGCATTCCTACAAGTCTAAGTTAATTAACCTTCAGTGAGCATGCGACCCTGTATATACAATGCGTCTACAGTGGACTCTTAGATAGGGACCCTCCAAGACAGGGACGACCTCTCTATGTTTCAACCCCATGCTAATATTTTAGTGCATTATGTGACCTCCGAGATGGGGATACAAGGGACAAAGGGGAGGGGTTTCATTTGTAGTCCATTAGTGCTCCGTGGAGCTGTGGATAGGAATCTGGCGTAACCGACCAGTTATCGAAGACGACTCATCTGGCCTTTTACCCATGGAGGCTCTTTAGGGAGAGGAGGTTTGCCCACGTGGTGTGTACCTCAGTTTTTCCGGGATCTGTGTCAGTATGATTGGGTGAGTTGTCATACCGTGATTGTAAATCGCTTTTATAACTAATGGTAAAAACTGTCTAGTTGCATGCCATAGAATAGTCCTGTGCATGGTTCACACCCTCTAAAAACGGATCATTTGAACATAGCAGGAAAAGGAAGACTAGCAAGAGCATTGATGCCGTCTTCACAGGGAGATGAAAAAACATTAAACATGATCAAGATGTCAGCGAAATAATTAAACAACTGATCCATAAAGGAATCGGTAAAAAGTAGAAAAACCCTATTAGTATATAAAAATGAGAGACTGTCCTATGTCTGTGATGATGTCAATCCATCAGCAGCAAAGGTGGCAGTAGAGAAGGAAAAGTCGTAGTTGAAGGTGTTCTTAGTCTGGTAGTCTGGGTCATACTGCACAACACCTGGAGACGGCTCTTGAACTCAACAATGTTGATTGAGAAATTCTGAAACACACATAGTAAAAGGTCATGATTTTGTTCTCATCATTGCATAAGCAAAGAAAAATAACCATGTAGCTATGTTGGGCTTGCGTGCTTACATTACTCCTTAATGTTTTCGTTGTATGTTCTCGCTTCAAGCTAATTATTACATTGAGTAATCTGGCTCCTCCATTCAGACGTACAGCAATACGTCCATTCAGCATTCTGTGATTGTTCAACACTAGCATTTCTCCTGGCTGTAATCTGTGGTGAAGCTGTACAGGAAAACAGATAAAACATAATGAAAAGCACTGAAGTGCAAACCCTCGGCGCATTGTGACGCGCACGCGTAAGTAAAGCATGCGCCGTACCACTAATTGCTGGGCTGGGTTTAGTTTAGCTTTTACTCGTGGTCTCTCCCAGCTCGCGCAGAGTCTGACGCGGCTAACTACACTACTAGATAGCATGCGAGAGGCGATACACGCTGCGTTGCTCTTCTGGTGCCTCTGAGGTACGCAGAGCACGCGGATCGATCAGACCGTGTAAGCCGTCCCGTCCGTTGCCTATTTGCATATTAGCTTTTTCGCGCTCTAGCTCTGCAACGGAGCAGTTCAGAGAAAAACCCACATATTTTCTGACCTTCATTGCCCGTTCAGTAGGTGGTATCCTTTGTGAGACGAACGAACACTCGAGAAGTGAGATGACGAGTAACGACAGACACACCACACACACAACCGACAGCAACCCAACTACCGTAACCCTCGCTGCGCATGCGCGCCGAGGGTCAATGACACACACTCCTTGCTCTATACACTCAGGAGTTGCTCTTTATTATAGCTACAGTACCTTTGACTCATTCTCATTATGCAATGCTTTTGCAAAGCACAGGTGTGCCTCATAATACCGGTCAACATCTTCCTGTACAATTTAGCATTGGCATTATTAATAACAAGAGGGCTTATTATAGCTACCTCTGAAGTGTGTAGAGGGCCTTCATGTTGAGGGGCCCATCTGAGCTTGATAATCTACATATACAATGAAGTCACGGACTGAATTTAAGGGGAGAAAGACTGACTCTACCTGTCCATGTCCATTCAACTGGATGTGTGGTGTTCGATATGTCATATGCACAGGATTTTTCCCTGAAGGTAGAGTTGTATAATGTGTATAGGTATAAAGTGGAACCTCTGGTTAAGGGGATCCACCGAGATAGGGACGACCTCTCTACTAAGGACACTTGCTTCAACCCCTTGCTAATACTTCATGTGACCTCTGAGATAGGGCAGGCCTCTCTATATACAAGGGACAAAACTGTTGGCCCCATAGTGTTCATTGTTCGGAGGTTCCACTGTATACTGATGTGAAATGTGAAGCACCTATCATAGTGGACACGTTGAAAGGTGACGGGGACTCTGACAAGAGTGGCAAAGTGGTTAGGATGAGTGAGCCTCAGTTTCTCAGCCACAGCTAGAGCATCCACCACTATGGTGTCTCCTCCACTGACACAACTGTCATTCCTGCAGGACAATATTCATACAGACTACCACCACTGATGTGTCCATCAACTTGGTATTGCTAAGCAGAAATGCACACAATTGCTTTTCATTGTTGCTCTTGCTGGGTGAGGTGTTCTTGATAAAACTCACACCTTATAATGTTGCTACACTGAAGCACCATAAGACATTTAATCAACTCTGGATAATTCATACACTTGGCATGCATTTTCAATACCGTCCAATATATCAGGTCGCTAACGTCGAAACCTGAGAACTTGCTAACATGAAATGATAGCCTTTACATGTGTTGTGTGTGTTTGTGTATTAACCATACCTCAAACAGTGGAGGAGAGTAAGTCCAGTCTGCGACTCGTACATTGGTACATCCATGTGTGGCTCTATGTGGCCTGGTCCGTGGCATAGTGTCATTGGATTCTCCTCCACTTTCACAACACTGTGCTGGGAAGAGTATGAGCAACTCAGAGCCAGCACTTGATAATGTTAATTGACCAACTACAAATAAAAGTCTCTGTGACTCCTGAATAGGGGCATTAGTCTCTTCTCGTGAATTGGTGCTGCACTGCGGAATAGTAATTCTACCTTACAAGTCGCGTAAAATATACTTTGTTTCAGAGTAAAATCATATACTTAAAAGTATTGTTCAGAGAGGTATTACAGATTGCCTTGTACTAACTACTTTTGGAAGATCCATTCTTATCGGGATGATCCTTCTTTTGAAACACGCTAGTGTATCATGCTAGTTACTCTCACTGCCACAATGCTAGCTAGTAGTGCAATAGTACTACTGAGTGATTTCCAAGTATCATCATACATTCTTACCCCTCCATAGAAGGTTTCCTGGAGGTGAGGCGACACTTTTCTGGTGATCTTGGTTTTAAGAGAAAGAACCAAATCAAGTGTGCATGAGACAGTATCGCAGGTTTGGTTACCTCCAAACCTTCCTCAGTTGTACATGGAATGCCTTTAAGCAAACAGGCTCCATACTCGCTCACTGCCTTCAGCCACCTGTGTGTGCCAATACAAGATTGCAAGATATGAGACCTGAATTTGTATTCATGTATCAAGGTGTGTTCAGCTACCTCCAAACTCCATACTCTTCCTTTAGTTCTTCAGAGTCTATCTCGGGCAGTGTATCCTACAAAGAGTTGAAACCAGCATCAACAAAATGCTGACAATAAACCCTTGGGACTGCTGATGTTTTGTAACTACAGACTGATGGTGAATACACATAAATTGATACTCAAGAGGCAGCCATGGCAATGCCGCAGATGTTGTGCATCATGCACCCAGAACATGGGGTGAAGCAAGAGACAGCTATTTATTATTATAGCTATACATGAAGATTTGCTGGAGTAAACGTCCTACCAACCCCCCTCACAATGTAAGTGGAGAAGATGGGTTCAAGGGAGGGGGGAGAATTCCCCTTTCTCCTATGTAGAAAAATCCTGGCTCTTGTGTACTTTCAGCATAATGCACCTGTAAGTACTTTGGTGTGGAGTTTCTGCGGGCCTCTTTCAGAGTCCTGGCAGAGTAGCAGTTTCTCCTCAACCAGTCCAGGTTCAGGTGACCTTCATGACCACATGACCACTTCATCTTCACCTTTCCCTCTCCTGTTGACAATAGAGGCGACTTGACCATGCAGTTTTATTGGGTCTGCCACCCAGCAGTATAGGGTGATAATGTTTCATTTTGATAAGATCACCTAATATATACTGTAAAACCGCAAATATTCGCGCTCCATTAAATTTAGCGAATTTGGCCTTAAGAAATAAATCGCTCAAAATAATGGTCCGCCAGAATTGTTTTTATAAGGGATCAAAGTTAACCACAACTTACAAAACGCTAATATTATTGGCCGCCAATATGTGGAGTCTGAGTAAAACGCTAAATATAATGGCCACCAATATTTCAGGCTTTACAGTATTCAAAATTCTAGCTACATTATGCCGGGAAGCCCCTCTGCCATTTTAAACCGGAAAACATTTTCAGCACAGGTGGAGTAATTTCACCAGAAACAAGGCTGCGGGTAAGTGAGTGAGCTCAGAGTTTGTTCATTGAACTAACACAATTCCAGTTATTAACAATGAATATGCAGTTCTTGGTGCAGAATGGGCGAGAACAATGAATATGCCGTTCTTGGTACAGAAGGACCAGCTGGAAAAATCATAATTACCAGCTAAAGCTAGATAGTCTAAGTGACGTGATTGGCTATAGCACACCCCATAACAGCTATATACTATAATGCTCTCTGCTACCAATGAAAGTAACAAAGTCACCTGTGAGGTTCGCATGGATGATGGCCACTCGAGGGTCCATTTCGTGGGATCTAACGACGTTTTGGTTGTAAAGACTCAGGCACTGGGTGCATTGACAGTTTCTCCGCAGCCACACCGAGTGGAACACGCTCTGGCTGGTCCTACTGCTGTCCCACGACACCCGAAGTCGCTTGCCGCCACCCAAAACTAAAAGGTCGGTGGTGACTTGTTGCGACAGGCGCTCCTCCGTCCCCGCTCTGCGGAAAACCTGAGAGGTCCCGAGGTGTCGCCTGGTAATAGCAGTTCTCAGAAGCCTGAAATAACTCATTACACTTGCATCAATCTGCACAAACCCTCAGCAATGCCTATAGCGGGGATATGGACTCAGGCGACATCATTTTATACTACACATCCTGGTGGGGGGTTCCCGCCGCACGGCGCTACGTGTGAATTGCCAGTATGGCACGGGTGGGTAGGGATCAGCAGTGAATATTGTTTATCGCTAATTAGAAGGAAGGTACGAAATAATTTTCAGACAAACATGTTTAGTCGCACACACTCCCCAATTAGAAAGTGGGAGAGAACCAGATAAGGCGCATGCACGGATTCCAAACCCTCGGCGCACTGCTCATGCGCGGTACAGTTAGCGTATACTCCAGTCTCCCGCCCACGCTAGTAGCTCGCGGAGAGCCTGACACTGGCTAGCTACACTAGTAGATAGCATGCAGGAGTCGATACACGGCCCCCGAGGTGACTTTTTGTGCCTCCAAAGTAAACAGAGCCAGGGGTGAAGGAAAAAAGTTTTTGTGGAGCTGAAAATTTGGTGCCAAAGAAATGTTTTGGCGCCGTGTGACACTATTGTAGCACTTGGGGTGCTTGGGAAATCGGCGGCGACATGTTGCGACGCCGGGCCCTCCGTCGCCGCTCTGCGGAAAACGCGAGAAGTCTGGAAGTGTCGCCCTGTGGTAGCAGGTCTCACAAGCCTGAACAATCTACAATCTACTAAATCCTCAGCAATGCTTATAAGCGGGGCTATAGACTCAGGCAGCGTTGCGTATCATTTTATAGCTACGTATATACGCACTCCGGTGGGGGATTCCCGGAGGCGTGGCGGTAGTACGGCGTTTCTTGGTAGACAGGTGTGTATGGATCCGCAGATACTCATACAGGATGCCCAAAACCAATTATTTAGCGGCTTGTTGTCGGATCACCCGGCCACTGTCCATGTAGTCGTAGCTAGCTAGCTACAGTATCGCTGCGCCAAGCGAACCAGACAAGGCGCATGCGCAGATTCCGGAGACGTCTCACCATTGGCTCTACCGCGTATGACCTCGTTTATGACGTACAGCTACGATGGCCTCAGAACTAACAGAAGAGATTGCTAAATGCTAAATGCATATTTGGCAAAGTGAAATTCTGAGAACGACCAAACACCTCTGAACACTCGTTGAGTTGGCTGCCAAATCTTTTCATTTGTCAGGCGGCCTGGCAGTTCTCACATGCTAAATCAAAGGAAAATACCTCCAAAGCAAGAGCCTATATATATACTTTGCTCTCGGTTCCTCTGTCCACTGTCAGGAGGACGCACTCGACCTATTCAACAACTGAATATATAGATACTCTCAGAACCACCATTCTGAAAAAAGGGCCTAAGATATAATTATGATACTGGAGAATCCCTAGCTATCTCAGTTCTGAGCAGCTATCTATTTTCACTGGTTGTCTGTCCTATTAGCTATCTATACTGTGTAACGACAACACATAAAATTTTGAGGGGGTCTTGCCCGGCAATAGCAAACGAACCTGTCTCATGCGGACTCGCACACGTACATTTCCAAATGAGACTTTACTGCCAAGCTGCAGCTATAGCCAGTCACCTCAGTGCATGCGCTCTTGGATGACGTCGTCGCGTCGGAACCCCTGCTCCTCGTCGTATATTATACGCACGCGGGGTAAAAACAAAGCAATGCGCATGCGCGAACGGTCGATTTTTTTTTGGGGACCCACAAAGCCACAATCATACAATTTAGACCTTACAAGAACAACAATGTCAGGCAGGTGATGCTATTTCAATGGTGTTCTCCCCCTGACCCCCAATACAGATGATCCCCCCTTCAAACACGGCGGCAATGCACCGACTCCGAGGCAAAATGAGATCACTCAACTTGTGCCACCCACCAGTCTCTACATCATACCTGTACACACCAGTCACAGGCTTTCGCTGCTCGTTTAGACCTCCGATTGCCAGGATTTCACCACAGAGCGTGACCAGAGTTGTCTTAGACGTGGGGGGACTGCCTATCTCCTGCCAGACTGTCTTCCTTGGCTGCGTGAGAGCTCTCAATCGTAGCCCACGGGCTGGCGGAGAGAGAAGATTGCTCAGGGAACAAGAGTATGTCCCAGAGTTCCCTCTGGGTGCGATTCCACCGGTGACGTATAGCTGGTCACCAAAGAGTGTTGCTGAGAGGTTCAGACAGGGCTGGGGTAGTCGTGCAACTTCACTCCACCTACCGCTGGCTATATCCATGGCCTCCACCACACTCAGATAGTCATTGTAGCCCGATTCGTCTCCGCCAGCCACTACCAGTGTTGTATCGGTGGAGACCGACACTGTGTTACACCGTGCCGTGGGCATTGGTTTAAGCTCTTGAACCCAGCTCCCCTTCCCTGGTCCATCCGTGGAGTAGGTGAAGAGTTTATTGGTCGTGGTGAAGTCATACCCACCAATGGCAGTGAGGCGACCACCAACACAAGCCAGACTAAAGTGTGAGCACCTGCAACGTGGAAGGTTGCTCCAGGAACCACTTGAAATGTTAAATTCCGAAACAAAATTCTTCCCGCTGCTGTGGCAGTAGACCAAGTCCCCAAGGACGACTGCTGCTCCTCGAGTGAATTCCTGCGGGGCGACTCCAACAGTTTGCCAATCGAGTGAGAGTGTGGAATCCTGTTTTGATGCACTGGAAGACACAACAATGGTTTGTTCGCTCTTTTCTTCTGTCGACGCTACTTCACCTTTCCCAGGTTCTTGAGGCAGGGCAAGACTCTCCAACTCTCTCTGAATCGCGACAAACTTTTCTCTCACGACTTTCATCTCCACCTCTTTCTGTTTCAGCTCCTTAGCAGTGGCATCCCTGCTCTCCTGGAGCAATTTCTCTGTTTCTTTTAGCTTCCTTTCCATCTCATACAGTTTATTTTGTAGCGGGTCATCATTTGTGTTTGTTAAATCTTGGTTTGTTTTAGTGGGCTGATCCTTACCATTAAGCTGTGTTACTGAGCTAGTACTACAAATGGGTGGTAGTTCAATGCCTTTCTTGTAGAGCTCAGAGTCTTTCAACTTGGCCATTCTCCGGCAAATACCAAGGGCCAACGGCCTGTCCTGCTCTTTGTAGGAGAGACACTGACCAATTAGCGGTAGAAAAGGGTGCGACTCCTCAATCATTGATATGTGGGACGACCGGCGTTTCTCTTCGGACACTGGTTGTAGTACGAATCCTGCAGGGGACTGAGAGCTGGGAATAGACTCAAATCTCTCTGTCGGAGTGGGAAACTTGCGTGTGACAATCTGAATGGCAAGCACCCCGAGTGAGAAGCAGTCAAGCTTGTGTGTGTAGCTTGGGGTCTGGTTTAGGGCTTCTGGTGGCATGTAGGCCTGTGTGCCAGGCACAGGGTAGTGAGTGACCTATGGTGCATAAACTTGGTCATTGCCAAAGTCGGTGATCTTTGCCCGTAGGTCTCTCATAAGGAGGACATTGTTACTGGACAGGTCCCTGTGGATGAGGTTGTTCTTGTGGAGGTAGATCATGGCCAGTGATACGTCGTGGATGATATTCACCTGGATATGGTAGGGAACTGGAGTGTCGGGGCCCTCCTCCAGGTAGCGGGTGAGACTCCGATCGCAAGCTCCATCAGAAGAACGAGACTGTGCCCAGAGCCCGGCTCTCGCCAAGTTCCGAGGTACTGCACGATATTGGGGTGCTTGACGGCGCACAGGAGGCGGCCTCTTGATGGAACTTTTCCAGCGGGACGTCTTGGCGACTGCGTCAGGGCCGTCCATGACGTAAAGGGAAGGTTGGACGATCTTGGCGGCGCAGACTACTCGTCACACGAGCCTTGCACACCGCTCCGTAAAACCCGTCCCCAGCGGCTGGTCCTTCAGCAGCTCTATTCGTGGAAACCAAATCCATCTGCTACACAGTTCATTGACGCGCGACAGGGTGGGCG
>CASHTH010003040.1:0-13016 GCA_030341885.1 Geodia barretti
ACAATGCGGCAGCTGAGTCTAGTCGACCGCAAAATTAATGTTTTTTGAAGGCAACAACCAAAGTTGAAGCTGGACAGTTCGACTAACCATACTAGGACATGCAACACCCAATATATGCATTCATTTTTTTCCCATTCTATTTGGGTATTAGGGTGTATATGCTTTCTTGCTTGTCAATAGGGAAAAAAACTGTCATCACTTGCAACTAGACTTTTCTTCTTGCAGCTTTTTCTTGAGTGGGCTAATGTCGTAATTACCTTATCCCCGGACGAGTTTTTGCAGTGCCATCCATAAATCTTAGCCCCATCATGCACAATTTCAGAGAGGAAATCTGTTTTCTTTCTCCATACACCCCACACACACCACCTCTGCGCGGGACGGTTGGGTGGCCTGACAAGATAGTCTCCAATAGAGGTCGTGGAGCACCCAGTATAGAGGCACACTAACACAACCCTCACTGAGTTCAACAGAAATTGCAGCTCGAGCACTGGAGGACATCACTCACACTCACCAAAAATATTCACCTTCAAGAGGTAGATACATCACTGCTACAGTACATATATAATGTATTTACAATGAAAATAACTTTTGAGATAATAATTTATGGAACAAGTAATAAGCAAACGCCTTACCTACGAATAATTGGTAAAAATTTGTTGGGGTGCCTTTGTTTATGTGTGGTTGTTGAAGTCCATCTCCGTCCGTACCAATAATTTCTGTTGCAGAATGTGTTGATGCTAACTGCTGAACTTCAGAAGTACACTGATAAAGAGAAGCCCCTGGAATCATCACCGAATGCTGATGACGCCAGCCAACCTCCTCCGACCTCCGGCCACAGCAGCGAGTCCAGTCAAGACCCCACCTCCTCGTCCTCGCAATCTTTGTCAGATCACATGACAGTCACATGATCAGATCACTACATTTATTTTTCGTGCATAGTATAATATAATTATACAGTAGTTCGTGTATCTATAGCTATCTATAGCTATCTATTTTGTGTGCATACATGCGAATTTTGCTATCGGTGCACGTACTATATATATACGCAAGCGAGCGCGCGCCTAGCATGCCTGTGTGTGCACGTGGTGTGTGGTGCAGAGAGACTGCATGCGGAACTAGCTAGCTAGCGAGGTTGGCAGTTCACGGCGAGGTGCTGCAGCTGCAGAGAGTGCGTGGAAGTGCGCTCCGCGACGCTATAGCTGAGAGATGGAGCTGCCGATCTCCGAACGTAAGAACACGATGGATGGTGTGTGTTAGTTTTGCACGAGCCGTGCTGAGCTCCGATCAGCTACGAGTGGGCGAGATTTGTTTACGATTTAGCTGGCATGGTCCGTTTAGTGTGGGAGCCATCATCGTTCAGTGAACTGTTTGCGGTACTTGACCGTACGCATCTATTTTATTGGGTAACTCGGACTTCATGCAAAGATCGAGTCGTGCAAACCTTGCTTTAGCTAAATATTCCTCTTTTCAAGGGGGAATAATGTCTGGACGTTCAGTTCCTCTACCTCTGGTTTAGACCCCACTGATCTCAGCTTCTGCGATGTTTTTCAACATGTATGAACACACAGAGTTTGTATAATAATACCTGCAGTATGATGCTAGTGTACCGCCCTGATGTCTTGCTCCACCCTGCAGAGGTGCTGGAGCTAGACATAACCCATATCGGGAGGCTTGCCTCGGGGCTGGTCAAACTGTTTGACCGTCAGCTCTATACAGACGTGACGTTCCTGGTGATGGGTCAGCCATCGGTTGCACAACCGCGCCGTGCTCGCCCTCGCAGTCCGACTACTTTGACTGTCTTCTCTACGGCCCCATGATTGAGGGGCGGGCCTCCGAGATTACTCTCAAAGAGACACCAGTCGAGGCCTTCAGAGAGCTGGTCCGTTTCGTGTACTCTGGTTCAGTGGCTTCCATCAACCTGACTGTGAGTTCTGTGCATGCATGCGTGTAACACTGTATATAGGGGAAATTGATATTGATGATGATCTGTATGACGCTGGTAAAGATTTTGGTGGGTTTGGCACTATAAAAACAGCGCAAACTACAATATTTTTCATGAGGTTACGTTTGTGTGTACAGTGCAGTGCATAGGGAAGCATGATAATGCCAAGGAGAGAACCATTGTGTGTATTACACACTGGGGACACAGTGGACTGCGTGTGTTTTTTGGTGCATGCACGAGCCATGACGAGCTCCGATCAATAGCAAGCCTGAATGGAGCAATTTGTTCTTTCTCTATGCATACTCATCACACACACACACACTCAGACGGCACTGGATCTGCACATTCTGGCCGACCGCTACGGCTTCCCCCACCTCAAAGACGGAATCGAGTCCCACCTGTCAAAGATCATCACTCCTGAGAACGTCCTCCTCTTTCACTCCCATGCCAAGACCAGCTCTGCCCCCCTCCTCCAGGAAAAGTGCGAAGTCTTCATGGACCTCCACGCTGGAGAGGTCATCGCAAGCACGGCTCTCCAGCGACTACCGAAAGAAAACCTCAAGAAACTGATCGCTCGGGACACGTTCGTGGTGGAGGAGATACAGATCTTCGAGGCCGTGCGGAAGTGGATGGAGACGAACGGTGTCAGGAAGGAGGGGGCTTCGGAGTTGCTGGAGTGTGTGCGACTGACTGAGATACCGCAGGCTGAGCTGGAGGCAAAGGTGTTACCGACAGGGCTGTTTGCCCGGGCCCGGGTGCTGGCGGCCATGGGGGAAGGAGAGCCTGTTGAGATTGCCACTCGCGGGAGGACAAGTAAGTAACAGAAGGGACACAGCTTTTATATTTGTGTGTTAATCTCAGAAGCCTAAGATGTTCCTTCTCTCTCTCGTGTGCAGAGAAATTGGCAAGTGAAGCAAACCCACCTAGTCGTCTGAATTGTGCAATTTTTCCATTACATAACTCACCAAAAATGTGTTAGATCCGTTACTGTCTAATGGTCAATTTTATAAACTCACTACTGTGTGTCCCAGCTGGTGACAATATCAACCTGTTCGAGGGGGGAGACCCCAGACTAACGACGTGCTACAAGTACGTCCTGGATCTCCTTCCGGGCAGATCTGAGGAGTCCGCCACCATCTGCGACTACTCCTTCTCCCTCACGTTCTCCGCCAATGTTGACCCCGCCCACCTCACGGTGCGGTTCGACAACGTGTACCTGGTGAACCAGATCATGTTCGACGGGTATCTTCCCGACGTTTGCAAGTCTCCTGGGGATGCAGACCGCGACAACAGCCCCTTCTGCTACAAGGTTAGGGAGTTTTACACATGACATACATGGTCTATTGTTACATGTCATACAGTAGAGTGGCGAATGTGGTGTAAGTACAGTTAATCCATGGCTATGCAGACAACGCACGTATGTATTTATTTACTTTGTGAAAAGTCATCCATGGTTTGACCCCGATATGCAGAACCAGATGAAGGTAGCTTGCTTCTCTTATGCTACATGTCAACAGAATGATACATGGCTAGAGTAGCTCCATGAAAAGTATATTTATAGCATACTAGCCACAGAGAATACCATGCATAGTTGGACAAATTTGACCTTGGACTGATAGGCCAGGTTTGGCCATACTATCATCAGTGAGCGAAGGGAGCTTACCTATAGGTGTCTGAATTCTTACGTCAGTACGTATCTGACGTTGCCACACTTACCATAAACTCTTAAGTGATTCAAAGTGCCTCTTAAGTGATTCAAAGTGGGTGTGCATACGCATGAGAGAATTTCGCAATCGTCACTGAATGTGTGTGCAACTCTAGCATTTGCTTGCCAAAAATGCCGTTTTACAAACTCTGGCTGCAGATGTGGGTGTCTCGGGATGGGGACCTGTGGACCATGGTCCTGGACTACTCTCGCCTCAAGTGCTTCTCTGTCCAGAGGCTCTTCTTCCCAAAGATGGCCATCAGGTGAGCAGCCACTAGTCCCACTGAGTTAACCTCGCATATTATTAACCCTCAGCGCGCATGCGCAGCGAAGGTTACAGTAGTTTGTCTGTGTGTGTGTGTGTCTGTCTGTCGACGCGTATTCTGGCACTACAGGCTACGAGGCGGCCTATTAGCGATACCAGCGGCTTCAGAACTATGCGAGCCTGAAAAGTAAAAGGGCGATTTTCCTGAAACGACTGCGTTCGAGAGATATCTACTACTTTAGCTATCCAGTGTCAGACTCTCCGTGAGCTACTAGCGGGAGACCACGAGTACAAATAGCCCACCCCATCGATTAGCAGTATCGTGCATGCGCAGTTCGCCGAGGGTTTGCACTTTAGTGCTTTTCATTTATTGCGTGTTTATGTGTCCAGAGTTCAAACCACTTATAGTGTCCTATTCAGGAGGTTGATGTTAGTATATACAGTATTGAAGCTTATATGTGAGCCTTTTATCATTACAATGTGTGAGGTCAAGCCAAAGCAAAGGCAAAACAACATTGTGCAGGTACGTGAGGATTCTGCAGAGCAAGGGGAAAGAGAACTTCAAGATCCATCTACAGAGCTGTTCCTACGTTGGTCCAGTTCCATACAACTTCAGAGATAACGGAGTCATCGGTACATAGTACTCAATTTACATAAAGCAGTACACCTCTCAGTGTGTGCTACCAGTAACGTAACCACTCTTTTGTATAACACTGTGGAGTCACACTCTCATCGGTTTTATGCAATCATGGACCTTTAGCTATAATAGTCACCGCAGGGACGTTTATATAATATACTCTATATAGTAATATACTTTTATTAGCATGCGTAACACTTTGGCAGCCAAGCACTCTTCAATAGACAGTGTTGACGACAGTATAATTATGAAGAGGGCTAAAATTGGGAACCCTCAGTACTTTGTTCTTCCTCTCTCTTTTAATCTCTCCATGCAGCTCCATTCATACCCATGACTCCAGACTATCGCCAGTACCTCAAGTTCTCAGAGAATCGGTGCACAGCAAGGCTCATGATCACATTCACCCAGCCGTACTCTATCAATTCCATCAGGTGGGGGAGTCCAATAGGGCTCATTACAGTGGAACCTCTGAACAAGGGACACTATGGAGCCAACGATTTTGTCCCTTGTAGAGAGGTCGTCCCTATCTCAGAGGTCAAATAATACGCTAAAGTATTAGCATGGGGTTGAAACAAGTGTCCTTTGTAGAGAGGTCGTCCTTATCTTGGAGGGTCCCTTATCAGAGGTCCCACTGTATTTTCACTGCTGGCATGACTATTAACCCTGTTGTTTTGCTGTGGGTAAACAACTGTAAGCGAGCAGGTATATTTAGTATATTCCAAGCAATTTGCTATTGAACTGCCGCGAGATTTCCTCAAGTTCCTCAAAATTGTGCGCAACTGGCAATAAAATGTATGTATGTATGTGTGGTGACTACTGGACACCTGGTGTGGCTATCAAGTGGTGTATAAACTTACCCACACTGGGTGACTATGCTCGCAACACTACACGATGCACAAAGTTGTTTGTTGCACGATAATGCATGCTGGACACAGGGTGGAGCTGGAGGGAGTTGAGGGTAAGGCAGACGTGGCAGTCAGTGTGGCCACAGAGAACAGGACCAAGGCCTACAGAGAGATCGCCCTCCTGAAAACGGCAGACCTCACGTAAGTAGATAGTGTTTCACGGTATGCAGTGGAACCTCTGTTGACTGTTTGAGAAGCATAGGGAGCCTGTATATAATGTATTGTACGAGTATTGTGCAAGAGCGCACGGATGATGTAATTGGGTGTTGATTGCAGGAGTTCACTGTCGGCTGAGTTCAGTGAGAGACCAGTGAGCATTGTTAGCCTCACCGTCTCCTTACTAAGACCTCCCAACCAGGTATTGAGAGACAAAACCTTTTATACACACAACATGCCCTAGTCTTGTTTCCTTGCAGGGCACTCCACTACCAAAAAACAAGATTCCGGAATTTCACGCAAGACACTTTGTTTGTCAATGCACAGAGCTGTAGCTCGCTAAACCCATCCTGAACACTATTGGTCACTGAATCACAGTCCAATCACAGGCAATTATTAATCACAATCACTTACGACTATAAGGGTACAATGTAGCTAACAAACCTCCAGCAATCACTCGTGATTTTACGATTTTCAGACAAATGATAAAAGATCATACACACCTACCTACCAGCTTTTAGAAGCTAATTCGAGCGTCAGCGTTTGCAGGCAATACCTATTCCGTCTGAGACGCTGAGAAGAACGTAGTCCACGCGCGGGTCGGTCCCCATCCTGTCGTTGACGGCACGGATGCTGTTCGTGTGGACGTCCTGGACCTGTGGGTCTGCAACCCACCCGCTCCACAGGGCGTTATCCACTACCACGAGCCCGCCCGGCCGCAGCAGCTCCATAGCCATCTCGTAGTACTTTAGATAGTTGACCTTGTCGGCGTCTATAAACACGAGATCAAACGTACCCGCCTCCCCGCCGTCCAGCAATTCTTGGAGCGTCTCCGTGGCCGGTTTGATGCGGAGGTCGATCTTGTCCGCCACCCCTCCCTCCTCCCAGTAAGGCTTGGCGACGTTGGTGAACTCTTCGCTCACGTCGCAGGCAATCACTTTTCCGTCGTCCGGCAGGGAGAGTGCCATGGAGACCACCTTTCTCGCCCCCAGGGAGCGAGTCAGAAGCGTTAGGAGGTTACCCACGTCCTGACCGGTGGTCATTCTGCCCATTGCGAGCTCCGTGGAGGTGGCGCGGAGGCGTCCGAGGACGGCGTTCTCGCGGTTCTGGCTGTTGACGTACAGAGTGAGAGGGTCGTTGGTCTGGTAGGACTTGAACGTCTTGTAGGCGCGGCCCCGACCTCTCTTTAGTAGTGCATAGCCTGCTGCGACCGCTCCCGCTACACCTAGGCCTGCAACTGCACCGAGGCCCAGCGTTTTCCAGTCAGTCATCCTCAGTTGTTGTGCAGTCCGAGAACCACTTAGTCTTGACTAGGGGAGTGGCGGCTGGCTGGCTAATTATACCGCGCATGCGCAATTATGCCAGTCTGGTTCCCGGCCCCCAGGCCACTTGCAAGTTTGCTGCTCATTCAGGGAGCTGTTAAAAGGTTGCCTCGAGTGTAATGGCCTGTTTAGCAAGCAACAATAGTTGCTCCGTGTATGTTGCTCAGTTTGTTGTATCACCACATTTCTCGCAACTAGTTTCGACACATTCGAGATTTTATAAACTCATTTTCTTCTGAAAAGAATGACATGAATGTCGGGGCTCCTCATGTCGGGGTCCTGCTCTGAAAGAGGCACTGCTGTGTGACTGAACTGCTCGCTCATCAACTGCAACAGAAGTAGATACCGTAAAACAAGAGAGCAGATGTGCTTATAAACACCCAGTTTCTAACGCTTTTAGCAGACACACACAAAAGAGATGGATACGACTGCAAATGAGTTAAATTTCGCTGCTTTATTATGAGCCTTTTGAGGTGAAGTCGCCGAATTAATAATGGCACCAATAGTTTTACATCATGAAAGAGTATATTAGTGCTCTGTCCACAATGGTAGCTATAATTATACATAGCTATGCAGTTGGTGGTGATATATACTACAGCCAGGTTGCTTTATGGCCACAGCTCGACCCACCCCGGGTGGGTGGGCACAATCCTTATCCTGAATGCGTGTGTATATATACCTCGAAAAAGGTCCTTTCAATTTGTGGCTTGTCTCCCGTAGTTCTCTGCTCATACGTCATGACTACCAATGTCTGCTTGTCTGACAGATCCACCAGTGTCTTCACCAGGGCAGCTAGAGCCTTGAATTGAACACCAGGCATTTCCCAATTCACTGAGACATTCTCTACTAGCAACTGGCAATAGGCAGCTAAAACTCAGATAGTGGCATCTAATAACCACCACTTGATTGATGAAAAACTTATACTAGCTAAAAGAATAATATGAGAGGAAAAGAAAGAACCTTCAAACCCCCCACCCGAGCACAGACATATAAACAGAAAGAGAGAGGCAGGACCCTGGGTGCCCAGCCTTGAGAACCGGGGAGGTAGGATCCTAACAGCCTACATATAGCTAGCTGTACTCAGCAACACCACTGATATGACACACTCCCCTGAACTAAACACTAACAACAATTCATTCATACCTCTCTGTAATAGACAACGTCTGACATTACTATCACATTTAGACTCTGAGAAATAATATCAGTCACATCTTCCCCCCTATGAAGGGAGCATGTTCAATAATATTGTAAATGCAGGATGATTACATTATACCAAACCAGGGATCTCGCAGTGACACGTCCAGTAATGCAGTCTTTGTTGAGTTCAATGTTGCTCCTCATCAGAGTCACACACTCAGCCAGATCAGTCACAATCACATCAGCCCTACAGACCACGATGTGTGTATGTAGGTAGCTAGTAGAGTGAGATTGGGCATCGTTCTTATTATAAACTATTCACCCCAGAGTTCCAGCGGCAAGTCCAACCACCCCGGTACCGGCCCCGAGCTCCACAACACTCTTCCCGCTCCAAAACTCCCAGGGAAAATACCGCTGGTTCTCCAGGAATCTGAGATGCATTTCGTAATTTCCGAGATTAAAAAAATGCAATCAAACCTGCAGAGAACTAGCGCAGCGTCCCACACGACACAACCCACGTCTCCTATGTAGAGCTGCTTCACCTTCAGCGTTTTGCCACTGCAGAGGACTTCGCGAAAGAAAACGCCGTCTTCCATCGCCGCGCCACCCTTGAGGTGAAAGGTTACGCGCTTAATTACGAACCAGCGCGTACTACTACGAGCGGTTACACACGTGTATACACGTACACACCGCGCGGTCCGCGGTGGTGTGCTGGCCGGAGGATTCTAGGATGGAGTCGGAGTTGATTTACGGCCCAGATCGTCTTCCCTGGCGAGAAACGGTGTCTGAGATGGCCGTTACGAAGGACGGGGAGCTGCTCGTATCTCCACCATCGGCCGACCCGCTCCAGCTGCCCAGCTATCCCTGTGTGGCCAGCAGGGCCGGCGCTGACGATCATCTCTACCAACTCACTTCTTCCGGTCACGCACCGGAACAGCGTGACAAAGCTCTGAAAGAAATCCTGGCCCATCTCTCGAAGGAAAACGCTCTCCTGCTCTCGGCACAAGGCGACCCGCATTTTAGTGTGGATACTATACGAGAGTACATGTCCAACGGCCGCCTTTTTCTTGGCGGAGGTGACCCGTACGTGAACGGGCCATGCGACCACAGCATGAAATGGATGGAGCGTAGTTTGCTAGACCTCCTGGCCTCGCTCTGGCACGCCAAGTGGCCTCACCATCCCTCTGATCTCGACAGCTACTGGGGTCACCTAATGAGCATCGACACCACCGAAGGAGCCTATTACTGTCTGCGAAACGCCAGGGACTACCTCAGCGGAAAATTCATCGACGAGGCGTTTGATATTTCATTGGACACTGGCAAACAGGATCCGCGTGGAGTCGACGTGTACAGTCAGGGCAAGTATGATACCCAGACTCCAAACGCCTACAAACCGGTAGTGTTTTTCACTTCAGAAGCCCATCGCTCCTTCAGTAAAGCTGCCCACACTGTCAATATGCCAACCTTCCACACGTTAGGCACAGCTCGCTATCCTGACCAGTGTCCTCTTGGTAGTGTCTGGCCTCATTTTGTTCCCTGTGAAGGTGGCGACGCAGGGCCTGGTACGGTTGACATTGAAGCCCTGGCAAAACTGGTCGATTTCTTCTCTGGTAAGGGGCATCCTGTGGTTGTCGTTCTCAACTACGGCTCACACTTCAAGGGTGCGTGTGACGACGTCAAACGAGCAGGAGAGGTACTCGTTCCAATCCTCAAAAAGAACGGGATGTACGAGCGTTCGCTTCACATCAAAAACGACACACTTGTCACGAGAAGAGGATTCTGGTTCCATGTGGATGGATTCCTTGCGGCGTTGTACATGCCTTTCCTGGAAATGGCGTATCGAAAGGGCCTGACACCGCAAAAACCTGGACCCGTGTTTGATTTCCGTCTCGAGTTTGTCACGTCCCTTGCCGCGAATTTCCACACGTGGGGTGGTTCTCCTTGGCCAGCGGCAGTGTTCATGACCCGCTCGAGCCACCAACTCCGCAAGACTAAGGACTTCTTTGGGTTTTTCGACACTGTACTCACTGGAGCCCGCAACGTCTACTCAATCATCCTTCTCTGGACGCAGTTTGCCACTACTGACTTTACGCAGGAGGCAAAGAGAGTCGCTGAGTATCTTACTGCAGCCGGGAACATTGAGAAGGAGTTGGAAAAGTTGGAGGTGGAGATTGGAGTCAATCTTTGGGTGAAAAGGGAGCCTTACTCCTTTGCGATTCGTTTCTTAAAGCCGTGCAAAGAGATTGTGGAAAAATACCATCTTGCCACGCGCTCACTCGAAATCGAGGGCCAACTGCGTGACTATGCACAGATTTGCAGAATGGATGAAGAGAGAGCAAATGCTCTACTGGAGGACTTGCGTCATTCTAGCGCATTCTCGTTAATTGTTACGTAAGATTTGGTGGGTGCTATGCGCATGCGTTAAACGAGCCGCGACATCCGGATCCGGCGGTAGAGGAAGGCTGCACCGATGGAGATACCGCACGGACCTGAACGGAAACCGTGGAGGGAGACGCTGTCGGACATGGCAGTAGCTGAGAACGGAGAGTTACTGATCATTCCTCCGTCCAGGGACCCGCTACAGCTGAGCAGCTACCCATCAGTCCCTGGAATAACGCAGGAGCTCTACCAACTCTCCTCCTCCGGTCTCACCTCACAACAAGTCGAAATAGCACTCGGAGAGACGCGGGAGAAAGTGGATCACGTGACCACCCACATGCTGGGGTTCCAGGCCAATGAAACTCCTCATTTCCCCTTCCTCTCCCAGCTGTGCCACATGCACATCGCCAACGAGGGGGACCCCTTCAATCAGTCACAATCGAGCATCTCATGTGACTCCAAATGGCTCGAGAGGAACGTCCTCGACTACGTTGCCTCTCTGTGGCACGCCAAGTGGCCTCACGATCCGTCAGACCCAGATTCCTACTGGGGCTACCTCTTGCCTATTGGCTCCACCGAAGCAAACATTTTCTCTGTCTGTACCGCCCGAGACTATCTCTCTGGCAAGTTTGTCGTCTCTCAAACCCCTGACCATGGCAACACAAAATCATACTTGCAGGGAAAATTCGAAGTTGACAGCTCAAACGCTCACTGCCCGGTTAGTTTTTATTCAACGGATGCCCACTTTGGCGTGGCAAAAGCACTGCAGGTGTGCGATATTCCGACGTTCCACGAGGTAGGGAGAGAGCTGTACCCAGAGGAAAATCCGCTCGGAGGTGCATGGCCTCTTTCAGTCCCGTGTGAAAATGGCGATGCCGGCTCGGGTAGCATAGATATCGAGGTCCTCACCAAGTATGTAGATTTCTTCTCAGGGAAGGGGCACCCTATTATTATCGTGTTTAATTACGGCTCCACGTTCAAGGGGGCATATGATGATGTCGCAGCAGCCGAGGAAGCTCTCCTGCCAGTTTTGAAGAAGAACGGAATGTACGAGCGAAGAGTTGTCCACCCTGTCGGCGAGGTGGTGGTGACCCGCAGAGGCTTTTGGTTTCACGTGGATGCAGCCCTTGCAGGGTTCTACATGCCGTTTGTGGAGATGGGGTACGGTCGTGGACTGATAGAGAAAAAACCGGGCCCTGTATTCGACTTCAGGCTAGAGAGTGTGTCTTCTGTAGTTGCCAGCGTTGCGAAACACTTGGGTTCACCTTGGCCCTGCGGGGTGTACATTACCAAGACCGGCACGCAGCTGGCCCTCACTGCTGATCTTGAACCGACATTCTCCTGTTCTCGCAACGGCCACATAGCTCCTTTACTGTGGTCCCACTTTAGCTCGAAAGACTTCGAGTACCAGGTTCGGAGAATCTCCCACATGCTAGAGGTCACAGACTATGCAGAGGGAAAGTTGAAAGGGCTGGAGCAGGAGCTTGGGAAAGATCTATGGGTCTCGAGAACGCCCCTCTCCCTGGCCATCTACTTCAAGAAACCAAACCCAGACATCTTCAGAACGTACTCTTTGAGCTCAAAGACACTGTACGTATGTGGAGAGGTTCGAGTATATTGCCACATTTACGTGATGGAGCACGTTGTGAAACAGAGCATTGATTCGTTTCTGGAGGATCTGAAACTGCCTGGAGCTTTTCCTGCTCAGGGACCCGAGGAACTGCAGTGACTACATCATTATTTTGCCGCAGTTAGTCATGTAAAATCAGTCATCATTCTTATAAAACAGCGTAAAAATGTCTTCTAGTAAACTAAGGCCCCACTCCCATGCATAAGCAGAGACACTCCCCATGCAAAATGTTAGTCACAGTTGAAAAGCTACACTGCTATACTTTATACTAGCCCTATGGATGTAATGCAACTCCAGAAACTGACAGGTGGCAGCCTGTCTGCGTGAGTTGGCTCTCTTCGTCGTCAATATAATGCAGCTTGCGAATCAT
Source organism: Geodia barretti (assembly GCA_030341885.1). NCBI lineage: Eukaryota > Metazoa > Porifera > Demospongiae > Tetractinellida > Geodiidae > Geodia > Geodia barretti. The sequence continues at coordinate 12,449 of CASHTH010003040.1, forward strand.
ACTGCGCATGCGCAGTTCATTCGTTTGTCGCAGCTCATTTTATATACAGCGCTTGAAGTTTCCTAAGCATCTCGAGCTTGCCTCTTCTGATAGATGCCTGTCATTACAAACAGCAGTACCAGTAGGGTCGTTGAGAGTACTATATAAGACTCAGAATGCTGTAGACAAAAGAATCTGGGTGCACTGTCTGCGTGAGTTGGCACTGGATCAGCTTGCAAATGTGCCGTAATCGCGTGTAACGCATACTGCCCATGCGCAGTTGGTTCGTTTGTCGCGGCACAGCTTCATTTATCATGATCATTACCGTGTTTGAAGTGTAATAATGGACCTAAGCATCTCGAGTTACAGTCATCCCTTTTCCGCATCATTCTGCATCATCATTACTTAGCTACAGTGAACCTTCCAGCCGCAGTAAATGAACATGGACGTACATCGAGTGGCAGTCACGTTTTGGAGCGGCATGTCTTTCATAGCACTAGTGAGATTATATCCGTGTGGCGTCGCAAGTAAGATGGGCGCACCAACATAGCCCGAGTGTCCATTTTTTTCGCACGCAGGGAGTATCTAT
>CASHTH010003041.1:0-39406 GCA_030341885.1 Geodia barretti
AAAAAAAAAAAAAAAAAAACAAGGAAAAAGGAGAGGAGAAAAGGAGTGGTATTTATGTGTTTAAAGCTATATCAGACGCGGCTATAAGGACCCCTAGACCGCCCTAACTACGAACTTTCGTCCTGTGCCTAGATTTCTAGTGCCGAACAAGGTGAGACCCTCACGTCCCTAGAGGTCTACGTGTAAGAGACAGTATGGCTTGACAATGCAAGATCGGGTCTGCGATAGTGAATTGAGCTGGACATAACAGAGTGCGCGACGCTTTTTAAACCGATGTTTTCGAGTTCTGGTTATGTCTCCTAACTCAGAAAAGTGTGAGACACAGTATATCGTCCTGAAGTAGTTGCGCGGTAGGAACACGGTGGGACACAGATTCTGGTTCTCCCCAACCACAGTAATTATGACAGTTGCGGTCAACCTAAGATTGTCCTGGATTCTTCTTCTCGGCACACAAACAGAATAATTAGGTGGACCGACAGTTGCGGTCACCACTTATTAATGCTGTTATTGTTTTCTCTGAGTATATCTCAGTAATTGACAGCATGGTCACATCGTCCTGGTAGTTTAGAACTACTACTAACCCTTATCGTATGGCACGCATGCAGTTATACTGGTCGGTTCACAGCACTACTGTTGCATTCATCCATAGTGACAAATTCGTAGTAAGACATTCCACATGGGAAAGTGTTGCAATAGCTATATATACCAGAAATGTTCACCGATTTTAAAACTTTGTTAAAGAACTTCTACCTATGTCTCATATCTCTCTCTTCACTGCGTGAACTTCACCTCCTCCTCCTCCACCACCCTCCATCCCTCAGAGGACTGACTGCTGGATGTGAGAGCATGAAATCCTACGCCATCTCTCCGCCTCCTGGTGGGGGATCTCTCAACGTGGTGTTCAGATATATTTGACAACATGAAACTGGCCGAAGGCTAATCGCTGACGGATAGCATTGGATCTGCAGTGTATTGATATAGGGAATGTATGTCTGCTACTAGAATAATATGAGACTGTCTGGAAAGTGTTATTTATCTTGTATATATTTGATTCATTCTACATTTGTGCATGTGGTTATGCTACCTATATTAGTACCATTGCTTTGCGTAAATGTGAATTAGTACGCGGCAAGAGCTCATGCCTTCTGCTATTAGCATAATCTCTCTGCCATGCTCACATGGTCCCGGAAAAGAAACATGGCGTCGCGCACTGAGGATAGAATCCTTTATTTATCTTTCGGCGGCTGACCGACCGTGGAAAGTACGTGCGCGCACACCTAGTCTGTGGACAAGCCGCTCGCCGGTGCGTACGATGTGACTATTGTTGTGTCAGTGTGTAACTTTTCCCTGAAGCGTAAGTCGCTTTCAATTAGTGTCATAATGACTGGAATAAATTAGACCGCTTAGCAAGCCACGTGTCATCTACTGATCACCACGGAGCCTCCATAGTAGTTCACAGCTATAGAGAACTGTTACACCTGATGCGGGTCTACCATAAGATACTGAGCGCCTATATTAAGAGGGTATATCAAAGATTATGCGCTGTGGGTATTCTGTAAGAGGCGATAGCCTGCTCTCGTGAGTGTACAATAGGCTATATTTGACATTAGATGTCGTCTCGTCGAATGACTTAGTAGATAAGTATCGGAATCTACGCGAGATTGACGCTCACGTGCCTTCAGTAACACGTAACTGCACCTGTTCACTAGCTCGATACATGACGCATGCATTGTCGACGCATAGAAATAATATCGATTAACTACTCACGTACATTCCAGAGCATGCGCAAAAGTTAGGCTCTAGCGATCGCGTGATTGAGCGCTGTACTCTGTGCTAGTGTTACAGTGCGAAAAGCGTACGTGCTACAACATACTTGTAGCGAGGTGAGCGTGACGATAGGCTAGGTCAGAGCGCACCATACGTATAGAGTCAACTAACGCCAGGACACAGTCGTTCTTTAGTCTTCTAGAAAGCCACTTGTCTCCTCGTGCTAGGGCTATTCAACCCACGACAACTCTGCAGTCTATGGCGACGCACCACAACTTCTACCAACCTGAGCTACCAGGGTAACTCAAGCTTGGTAGGGAGGTATTCGTACTATATCTACAAGCACAAGGCATCACATACAGACATGTTAAGATACAATAGTCATAAATGTGGAGAATAGAAACTGCCAGCAACGGATACAGTATCATAGATGAGTGATCAGTATATTCCCTAAGGAGCGAAACGTCAGTCGACATTAGCTCCGGCATACATACTGTTGGTAATGTGTGTAACACACGGTCGAGGTGATAACTCGTGTTGGTAAGTGGCAGGTTGTGGGGTTTACTAAGCACAATGACAATGCAGTCCATCCGGACGGTCGCAGAGCAGAGGATAATACTACGTACAGAATCATTGTCTTCTGTGACACATGATGCTACAGGGTCTGACATTGGGTCTGGGGGAGTAGGAGCAGAGACAGAATGAGGCAAGTACACGTGAGAGAGCATCTGAGGCGCCAGGAAATCCCAGAGAGCACGCAGAAGGCAGTAGAGAACGACGCAGCTTAGATGATAGACGCAGTATGCATGACAAGCAGAGGCGACGGAACAATAGACGAGCGAAGCTGAGAGAAGACGACTAGAGCATTTGACTGTTCAATGATGATAGTGCAGGCAAAACGGAATAGGCAGCTCTTCTCATCCTCCCTCCTTCCCTCCCTCCTCTGCAGGCTTGTCTAGCACGAGTACGTAGCACGACTGCACGAGGGAAGCCTAGAGCACACGATGTCAAGACTGGCCGACGACAGTCGTGGAAACTTTGCGGACGCACTGATCGTAGAAGAATCCGTCTCTGGACAGTGGGTCAAGACCGTCTCCCCCGACACCTGGGACAAAGATGGTACCAGTGTATGAGAGACATTCTATCACTGCCTCCATACTCACCAGGATGCCATAGTGTGTGTTACCTCTAATGAATTGTAGATATAGTGTCGACGGGCAATGAGCACATACATAATGTTCTACGTATTTCTAAATTGGATAAAATGCGTACACGTGCAAAGAATTTGAACTAAACCTCTGTTTGTTTACTACAGCTGTTGTCGTGGACCAACCAGACGAGAGTCTGCGGAGCGGTCTTACTCCACATTGTACGGTCGGAAGTCCGAGAAGGAGTTCAGATCCCATCTCCGAGAACCTCACCCTTCTGCCTGAGGTGAGGGGGATCTAGCACTAGCGGACTGTACACACATGAATGGGTAGTGGACAAAAGTGGGTAATGGGAGAACGGCGGGGTAAAGTGAGGAACCGGCGGGGGGTAAACGGGAAAACGGCGGGGTAAAGTGAGAACGGCGGGGTAAAGGGAGAACGGTGGGGTAAAGGGAGAACGGTGGGGTAAAGGGAGAACGGTGGGGTAAAGGGAGAACGGTGGGGTAAAGGGAGAACGGTGGGGTAAAGGGAGAACGGTGGGGTAAAGGGAGAACGGTGGGTAATAGAGTGAAGACGGACGGGGAAGTAAAGGGAAGAAAGGCGAGGGTAACGTGAGAACGGCGGGGTAAAGGAGAGGAAGGGGTAAAAGGGAGAACGGTGGGGGTAAAGGAGAACGGTGGGGTAAAGTGATGAAGGGGGTAAAGGGAGAACGGCGGGGGTAAAGAGAAGAACGGTGGGTAAAGGGGAACGGCGGGGTAAAGGAGAAGGTGGGTAAAGGGAGAACAGCGGTGTGGACGGTAAAAGAGCCAGCAACCAGGCCTGGTCGTTCGTAAGGAGAACCGGCGGGTAAAGGGAGATATACCACCGTGGCGATAAAGGGAGAACGGGTGAGGTAAAGGGGAGAAACGGTGGGTAAGGGAGCGGCGAGGAGAATAAAGTTGAAGAACAGGGATGGGGTAAAGGAGAGAACGATGAGAGAAAATAAGGACATAAAGAGGAGAACCGCGGCGGTAAAAACAGTCAAGACCAAAACAGCGTGGTCGGATACAATAAGAAAGGGAGACACACGAATGGGGTAATAACAGGGGAGAACGCGTGGGAGTAGAAAAAGAGAAGAGACAAACGCGACGGGAGTGAAAAGAGGAGACGATGGGAAAAAGTAAAAAGACGAGAAACAACAGGTGGGGTAAACCAGGGAGCAACGTGGGTAAAACCAGGGAGAAAACGGATAAGGTCGTCGATAAAAAAAAAAGGGAGGAGAAAAACCAAACCGGACGAGGTGAACAACCGTGTATGAAACAACCACGGTTGTGCTAACTTTTGACGTAAGGGAAGAAAACGGTGGGGGTACGCGCGCCGACGAAGTTCTCACCCTAGCTGCCAGCGGTATCGTCCCTTTACCAAACGCACGGGTTCTCGAAACTTTCCACCCCTGCGCTGTGGTATCCTTTCCCCGCACGCGTAATTAGGCGAGAACCGGTGGGTAAAGAGAAGAGAACGGCCTGGGTGTATCCACAGTAAAGGGAAAGACAGGATGGGGAATCTGTAGAAAGGTTAGAACGGTGGGAGAAAGAAGATATAAGACTAAGGAGAATCGCCTTATACCCCACCGAGTCTGCGGGAAGACGCTACTTTACCAGTGAGAAACGCGGCGAAGGATAAACACGCGGGAGAATTCTCACCACATTTACCCCACGTCATAAACTTTACCCAGCCGTTCTCACAAAACTACAATTTACCCGCACGATTCTCCCTTTACCACCGCCGTTCTAACATTAACAAAACCAACCAGAAATAAATCTTCTACAAAAAAACGCGGGGTTAAAAGTGGAGGAACAGGCGGGCGGCTCAAAAGAATGTGGAAGACTAGCAGTAGGGCGTCCAAAGGGGAAAGAAAAGCTGAGTGGAGGTAAACAGCGGAGGGATAAAAATGAAAAACGAGTTGGACGTCTACAGAGGAGAACACGCTAAGAAAGTCGGGAGATCAAACACAGGCGCAAAAGATGAACCGGATTGGATAAGTGAAAAGGGACGAACGGCGGGGTAAACAGCCGGGAGACACGGTGGGAGTTCAAGGGAAACGAGTGGGGTAATGGCACGTGACGGGCGTAAGGGAGCAATCGGCGGGAAGTATCTAAAAAGGCGAGAACGGTGGGAGTAAATGGGAGATACAGAGACGGGTCAGAGACGACCGGTGGGGTACAAGGGGAGAACGGCGGGCGCCGAATAAAGGGAGAACGGTGGGAATAAAGAGGAAGAACGGTGGAGGGTAGGGAGAACCAAGGTAGGCGAATAAAAGAGGGAGAACAGGCGAAGGTAAAGTGAGCAACAAAACACAAGGTGGGAGAAGAAGGTAGGAGAAGAGAACGGTGGAAGAAACGGGAGTACCAAGTAAGAGGAAGACATGCCGGGTACAACAAGTGAGAAACGGATGGGGAAGTACCAAAGGGGTCGAATCCTCGGGAGGGGTAAACTTTTACGGGAACGACGAAGTGAGGGAGTAAACGTCGAAGAACGGCGGGGCCTAAAAGTAGGAAAAACCAGTTATGAAACAGGCAGGGAAAGAAGGAGTAGCACGAAATAAGGCAGAACACAAAAAGACCTTTACCCAACGTTCCACATCCCCTTTTAACCCGAGTTCTCAAACTTTTAACCACCGCCGTTCGAAAAAAAAAACCTTTCCGCCGTTCCACTTATACCCCACTTCTCCTTTACAACAAACCCACCAAGTATCTACAACCTTTACAATCATAAACAAGACAAAAATAGAAAGAAAAAAAACAAAGAGAAGAACAAACCGAGTTACTCACTTATACACCGCCGTTCATCAATACCATATAATACACCCACACAGTATCTCTTTCCCCAACAAAGTATCCCTTTAATAGACAAAACCAACAAACAACACCACCGTTCTCATTTACCCTGCCGTTCTCCCTTTACCCCGCCGTTCTCCCTTTACCCTGCCGTTCTCCCTTTACCCCGCCGTTCTCCCATTACCCCACTGTTCTCACTACCATCATGTGTGTCAGTCCGCAGTGCTAGATCCCTCACCTCAGGAGGAAGGGTTGAAGGGTTCTCGGAGATGACTGAACTCCTCTCGGACCCGACCGACAACGTGGAGTACGACCGCCGCAGACTCTCGTCTGGTTGCCACGACAACAGCTGTAGAAACAAACAGGAGGTTAGTTCAATTCTTTGCACGTGTACGCATATTCAATTTAGAAAATCACGTAGAACATTATGGTATGTGCAGTGCCCGTCACATCTAATCTACAATTCATTAGAGGACACACACATGGCTAACCTGGTGAGGAATGGAGGCAGTGAAGATGTCTCTCATACACTGGACCATCTTGTCCCAGGTGTCGGGGGAGACTGTCTGACCCACTGCCAGCGACAGGTTCTCCAGACAGTTGGTCCCAGATCTGGCCAGCTGCTCGTTGTCTGGGGGAGGGAGGGAGGAGAAGGAGAGGAGGGAGGGAAGGAGGGAGAGAGAGGGAGAAAGAGCTGCTATTCAGTTGTTGCTGCACTAACTCATGAAAGAAAGAGTGTCTTATTCAGTTGTTGTCTATTGTGGTTGTCAGTGAAAGTAAAAGGTGTTCTACTGCTACTGTTTTGATCCTGGAAGCTGCAAAGTATGAAACATGCTTCTACAACAGTCAACCCCACACATTCACATGTTTACTATAATAATCTCTCTGCTACCGTGGACTGAGTTGCTAGTAAACCCCACACATGCCACGTTAAGCCAGTTAGCACCGCCGAAATTTACACATACCACAGGTCACTATGTCTGTCCTTTCGTTGGTATCTGAACACATTACATTCCCATTCATTCCCTATGACATGTACATACATGTTGTACATGCCTTGTGTTGTAGATTCGAACCCCTACCAGCTGAGTTACCCTGGTAGCTCAGTTGGTAGAGCGCTCGCCTAGACTGCAGAGTGTCGTGGGTTCGAATCCCACCCAGGGCAGCTCTTCTAAACTAAAGAGCTGTCCTGGGTGTAGTTGACTTGTTTGCCTTGCCTTGCCTTGCCTTTCTACCTCGCTACCAAGTTGTTGAGACATACCTTGCTGAACACACCACAGGAGTTGAGCCAACACGTCGTCCAACAGCAGTGGACTGAGAGTATCGAAATACTGCGTGAAGACGTCCATCATGGCGTACAGGGCGTGGTTACAAGTGGTCGTCATCCATTCCGTTTTCTATGGAGAGAAGATTAATTAATAACCCTTTGGACACCACGGGTATCTCCTTAAATAAGCAGAAATTGATAAAATATTAACGCCTAGTATTATAGCCCCATATAAATTCTTATGGACTATGGAGGCTCTGGGCATAGTGCCCGTGGCTTTCTAAGGGTTAAACTATACAAACTACAGAAACAGGTCGAAGTACACACTACACAATATAACTCTAAGGCGAGGTTCACAATATTGTGCCGCATTGCCACGTCGCGTCCTGCCGCGAAGATAATAAAGGATTCTATCCTCGTGACGCGGCAACGCGGCAAGGCACAACAGGGCAATGCGACATATTGTCAACCCAGCACAATAAAACAATGTATGTATAAACTAAGAGTCAATTTTCTAGAACAGAAACATTCACTAGCAGAGCAATAATGTTACCAATAAAACAAATAAACTAAAAGATAAATATACTATAAAGTAAAAGAGTATAAAACAAAATACAATAAATATCACGATACTCGGGCAGTTCAGTGTATGTCACAATACTCCTGAACACCACGTTGGAGAGATCCCCCCACCAGGAGGGCTGGAAGAGATGGCCGTAGGATTTCATGATCTCAAACATCACAGTCAGTCCTCATGAGGATAGGAGGTAGGTGGAGGAGGAGGTGGATTTCACACAGTTGATAAAACTACAAAAAGATTAATAGAAAGACATGATGATAAAAACAACAAAACAAAAATAAAATCGACAAATAAAACAAAAAAGGCGGGGTAGGGGAGACGGTGGGGTAAAGGGGACGGCGGGGTAAAGGGAGAACGGTGGGGTAAAGGGAGAACGGTGGGGTAAAGGGAGAACGGTGGGGTAAAGGGAGAACGGCGGGGTAAAGGGAGAACGGTGGGGTAAAGGAGAACGGTGGGGTAAAGGAGACGGCGGGGTAAAGATGACGGCGGGGTAGGGAGAAGGGGGGTAAGGTGAGAACGGCGGGGTAAAGGAGAAGGTGGGGTAGGGAGAACGGTGGGTAAGGAGACGTGGGTATAAAAGGGAGAAACGGGGGGTAAAGGAGAACGGTGGGTAAAGGGAGAAGGCGGGGTAAAGGGAGAACGGCGGGGTAAAGGGAGAACGGTGGGGTAAAGGGAGAACGGTGGGGTAAAGGAGAACGGCGGGGTAAAGGGAGAACGGTGGGGTAGAAGGGAAACGGCGGGTAAAGAGAACGGTGGGGTAGGGAAACGGGGGGTAAGGGAGAACGGTGGTAAGGGAGAACGGTGGGGTAAAGGGAGAACGGTGGGTAAAGGGAGAACGCGAGGTAAAGTGAGAAAGTGGGTAAAGGGAGAACGGTGGGGTAAGGAGAACGGCGGGTAAAGTGAGAAACGGTGGGGTAAAGGGAGAACGGGGGTAAAAGGGAGAAACGGTGGGGTAAAGTGAGAACGGGGGTACGGGGTAAAGGGGAGAACGGTGGGGTAAAGGGAGAACGGTGGGTAAAGGAAACGAGAAGGAGAACGGTGGGTAAAGGGAGAACGGCGGGGTAAAGTGAGAACGGTGGGTAAAGGGAGAACGGTGGGGTAAAGGGAGAACGGTGGGGTAAAGTGAGAACGGTGGGGTAAAGTGAGAAACGGCAGGGTAAAGGGAGAACGGTGGGGTAAAGGGAGAACGGTGGGGTAAAGGGAGAACGGTGGGGTAAGGGAGAACGGGGGTAAAGTGCAGAACAGCGGGTAAAGTGGAGAACGCGGGGTAATAGTGAGAAAGGCGAGGGTAAAGGGATGAACGGCGGGGGTAAAGGGAGACGGCGGGGAAAGGAGAACGGTGGGGTAAAGGGAGGAAGACTCAGTTCTACAGCTGAAGCTGGCAAACAATGATTGAGAGGAAATGGGAGGGAAATGAAGGGGGGAGGTCGTTGATCCAAGGAGGTTCTACATTAGGTGCTGGATGTTTTACTGTTCACCAAGGAAGTGAAATCAGTAAACAACGACGTACTAACCATTTGTTAATGGTGACCGACCGAAAAAGTCTGAGAAAACGTATTCTTGCGTTGGGCGCATGTGAGACAATAACTGTGAACAGATGACAGGAAGGAAAGCATGTTTACTGTACCCTGCGATAGTGATGAAAACCATTTCTCTTCTCTCTTCCTTCATACACAGAGGGGCGACCGATCCTAGCATTCGCGAAGGTTCCGTACCCGTCGGTCACCATGACGAGCCACAGAAGCTACCGCCCATCCCCAGCCACCTATTGGTGGTGGGTGAACGCTGAACAGTCGCCGGAATCTGAGGGGTTAACTAGTGAAGGACGGGATCATGCAACAAAAGGTGGTGGTGGTGGCGATGGGGTTAAAACAACGGACCAAGAATCTAGTGAGAAGGAGTTAAACTTGAATTAACCCAATCTGAGCCAGAGAGCAGGTGGATTCCGAGAGGTGACGGTGTCGTGGAAAGTGCCAACCGGAGCATCGTCAGCAGCTGAACTCTCACAGACGAGTGTGGTTGAGGGAGGAGGCGACGAGAGAGGGAAAGGAGAGCGGTTATCGTCAGTATGAGACTACCAGTGGGGATGGAGTTAATATTGAGGTGAGAGAGAAGAGAGAGCATCATTATTATGCAGTTGAGTTGCATGCATAGAGTGGAACCCCATCTCTAAGCACCCCCATCTAATGAGGACACCTCTCTATTACAGAACCCCATCTCTAAGCACCCCCATCTAATGAGGACACCTCTCTAGTACAGACCCCATCTCTAAGCACCCCCATCTAACGAGGACACCTCTCTAGTACAGAACCCCATCTCTAAGCACCCCCATCTAATGAGGACACCTCTCTAGTACAGAACCCATCTCTAAGCACCCCCATCTAATGAGGACACCTCTCTAGTACAGAACCCCATCTCTAAGCACCCCCATCTAACGAGGACACCTCTCTAGTACAGAACCCCATCTCTAAGCACCCCCATCTAATGAGGACACCTCTCTAGTACAGAACCCCATCTCTAAGCACCCCCATCTAATGAGGACACCTCTCTATTACATGGAGCCCTTCTCTAAGCACCCCCATCTCATGAGGACACCTCTCTATTACATGGAGCCCTTCTCTAAGCACCCCCATCTAATGAGGACACCTCTCTATTACAGAACCCCATGTCTAAGCACCCCCATCTAATGAGGACACCTCTGCTCTAGTACAGACCCCATCTCTAAGCACCCCATCTAACGAGGACACCTCTCTAGTACAGAACCCCATCTCTAAGCACCCCCATCTAATGAGGACACCTCTCTAGTACAGAACCCCATCTCTAAGCACCCCCATCTAATGAGGACACCTCTCTAGTACAGAACCCCATCTCTAAGCACCCCCATCTAACGAGGACACCTCTCTAGTACAGAACCCCATCTCTAAGCACCCCATCAATGAGGACACCTCTAGTACAGAACCCCATCTCTAGCACCCCATCTAATGAGGAACACCTCTCTATACATGGAGCCCTTCTTAAGCACCCCCATCTAATGAGGACACCTCTCGATTACAGAACCCAATCTATAGCACCCCCATCTAATGAGGACACCTCTCTATTACAGAACCCCATCTCTAAGCACCCCCATCTAATGAGGACACCTCTCTAGTACAGACCCCATCTCTAAGCACCCCCATCTAACGAGGACACCTCTCTAGTACAGAACCCATCTCGTAAGCACCCCCATCTAATGAGGACACCTCTCTAGTACAGAACCCATCTCTAAGCACCCCATCAATGAGGACACCTCTCTAGTACAGAACCCCATCTTAAGCACCCCATCTAACGAGGACACCTCTCTAGTACAGAACCCCATCTCTCTAAGCACCCCCATCTAATGAGGACACCTCTCTAGTACAGAACCCCATCTCTAAGCACCCCCATCTAATGAGGACACCTCTCTATTACATGGAGCCCTTCTCTAAGCACCCCCATCTAATGAGGACACCTCTCTATTACATGGAGCCCTTCTCTAAGCACCCCCATCTAATGAGGACACCTCTCTATTACAGAACCCCATTGTCTAAGCACCCCCATCTAATGAGGACACCTCTCTATTACAGAACCCCATTGTCTAAGCACCCCCATCTAGTGAGGACACCTCTATTACATGGAGCCCCTTCTCTAAGAACTAAGAACAGTATTCACTCTTTCACACCTGAACACCTCACAAAAACAGAAACAATCCCATTAGCGTCCTCATTAAGGGTTCCACCTTCCTTGAGGTATGTACATGGTAACTTGTTGCAGGTCCAGAGTCAGCAGACTACGCGGATCTCTCCCAGGACTCTCTCCCTCCCCCGACAACGACAAACACCGTCTCCGTGGATACGACAGACGGCAGACCGGTTGCCGTGGAAACCTCCGGCAAGCCTCGTACGGCTTCAGTCTCCTCCTCTTCGCGTGCACCACCACCACCACTGCCACAACCAGTTGCTACCGGTGACGGCGGTAAACATGACAAGAAGAAGGTATTATGAAAAAGATATCTAGAAAAAAAACCTCGTATTGTGTTCACATGATGAATGACACGATTTTTTCGAGGGAGCGAATAAGAAAGATAAGTAGATGGGAAATGGGAGGGCGAAATATTTGAGCCCAAGTTGGGGCAAAGAGGGGCATGTCCCTCCCCCCATTCCCCAACGTAATGTCTTTCTGTTAATGTTCTATTATTATGGCTGATGGAAGGTCTAGGTGTGTGTCAGCATTAGCATATAAACCTTGTTACCTCGTAACACAAGCTGCTTACAAAGGCACAGGGAGGAAGAAGAGGAGAAAGTTGTTCGTACATGAAAACAGTTCTTGTTGTTGTATTGACAGGGGGCAGAGGGAAGGTGAGGAGAGAGAGGAAGGGAGGGAGGGGAGGGAAGGGAGAGGACGCCATATCGCAGGTCTCCTCTCTCATGCCAGACACAGACCTGGCTCGTTTCAAGGCCTCCAAGAGAGCCATCAGTGAGTTGTCTCCTACTCTCTCATTGATCCAGTTTCCTCCTCATGTACTCACTACAACTGTAGTATGTGGCGTGATTTCTCAGCCTGCTTGTAGTTTCCCCTTCCTTTGAGTGTTGACCTTCTTCCTGGCCTTTCTGTCTCTGTCTAGACTCCATTCTTCCTTCCTCTCTCCCCACCCTCTCTCTCTCTCTCTCTCTCTCTCTCTCTCAATGATTGCTCCCTCCCCCTACTCCTCCCAGCCCGTACCCCTGAACAGGTCCTCTTCCAGTCGCTCATCATCAAGTGTGTCGTGCAGCTAGAACTGATTCAGGCCATCGACAACATCCTCTTCTTCCCCAACACCAGTCGCCACGACGACCAGGCCATCCTACAATTTGCTCAGGTTTGCAACTATCGTCCCCTAACAACCACAGGTTTTGTACACAGCATAGCGTGACTGCACTGTAAACACAATGATTGTGTTTATCTTGTAAACACTATTCAATTTACTTCAGTAGTGAAACATATGTAAGTGACGCTCCCAAAATCTTTTATTGTTGTTTTAATCTGAAATAGGCATGAATAATTTGTTTAAGGTAACATTCGGAACCTTTTTCTCTCTGTTTTGTTGTTAGTCGGTTGCCGTGGACACCCCAAGCCCCGCCCCCAGCCGAGGGGAGGGGGAGGGGATGTTTGGCCGACTGAGCACCCCTCAGCTCTTTGTCCTCCTCGATTGCCTTGACGAGAGCCACATGTTTGCTTCTGCCTTCAACTGCAACAACGAACAACGAACACTCCTCATGAAGGCCGGTGAGCCACCACAATCTACAATTTTAAAAATTCTACGAATTAAAACCTACTGATTCAGTACTAGAACACTCTCCATGAAGGCCAATAAGGCACTACACTATACCTCTATGATAGCTACTGAGAATGAATTTATCTCTTATATCTAAACACTAATTAACTGAGCTGGCGGTCATGTGTTATGTTGTGAGTAATAATTCACGAGTCGCGAAATTCACACAGTCGTTTTGTTGCAAAAGTCATACATCATCAGCGTGACTTTTAACTACTGCCAACTGGCTTCATAGTTTTTATCTTAGTTAACCCCTTCCTCACTGTGTGTGCAGGGTTCAGAGGTCGTACGAGGCCCAACCTCCTGAGACAAGAGACACAGAGTCTCGTATGTTCGTTGAGGGTCCTCTACCATATGTTGGAGGACGAGGAGAGAGAGGAGAGCATGACGTAATTCAGAAGAGATTGCTCGGGTATATATGTACTATCTGACTTAGTTTTTATAGGGGTATATATTACCATTCATCTTGCCTGCTTCTTACTACATCTGTATGCAATATAACCTTTGAACTGGCATAGAGAAGCCTGGTTTTGAGTTTGTGTTGTTTACAGTGGAGTCCTTCCTCATACTATCTCCCTCTCCCCTCTCCCCCTGCATTCATCTTTCCCTCCCTCCCTCCCTCCCTATCTTGGCAACTCTCCCCTCATCTCAGTGCCGTGACGAGAGCTCTGGGCTACTTCCTACTGCTGTCCAGTGAGATGCACAGAGAGTCATGGACGCCTGTTCTTCTCCTCATCTTCACCAGACTGCTGACACTACACCATCATCAGGTATGACATCATACGAAATACACACACTGCATTAACTTATTCTGAGGGGAACTTGTCACAATTTCATACCGTTTGTCAACTCCAGACATGAGCCATATAATGTGTTCAACTTCCACCTACGGCAGCTCTCATCGGAAAAAAAATAGTTGTAGTTGACGTTGTGTGTGACCCTTAATTGCACTTCTGTAGGACATCGCATGGGGAATTACAACCAATTAGAATTTTAGGCGTATGTTGTAAGGTTAACGCAGGTGTCTACATTAGCTTCAATTAGCATAGAACTAACAGTCTCCCTCTCTTTCCTGTTCTTTCTCCCTTTCTCCCTACACTTGCACTACACTGCAGTTCAAACAACACGTCTCGGCTTGTTATCACCACCTCTGCGATCTGGTTACCATGGAGCTAAAGTTCGAAGTTCGCTCGCTCCTCCGACGAATATTCATCCGGATTGGTCGAGACTTCCAAATAGTGCCCGTTACTAGCTCTGTTTCAAACATTTCCACTGAATAGTTATATTGTTGTGTCATTCCAGCACCAATAAGTTTATTGAGGTAATGTCTGTGCTGTGTGCAGTTCATGGGTTAATATTTTTGTTGCCTCGTGTAGTATTACACTGATCTGCAGGCGTGGAGGGAGAGGAGAAAATAAAGCGACGGGACAAGGGGCGGGAGGAGCGAGAGAGGCGTAGGCAGGAAACGTTTCTGATTGTGCGGAAGTTTCAATTACGCAGTTGCGGAGGTTAGGTTTATAAAGCATACGAGCGCCTGTGCCAGTCAGCGAGCGGCCACTAGCTAGTAGCTGCACTAGCAAACGCGATTCTTACAGCGTCAGGGGGATCGTCAGTGCTCAGTTATATATAGACGATTTTCATTTCGGAATCTGTTTTTTCAGCATACTCCGTAGCAAGCGCGATATAGGTGAGTTCCCATGAACGATGACGTGAACGCCCATAGCTAGCTATAAAGCAACGAAACGCACGGGCGACTAGTGCAGTACCATGACTGCACATCCTTAATATATAGCAATGGAGGGTGCATCTTAGCGAGCTATAGGAGAAGTGAAAATTGGCGATGTAGCTAAGTCAGAACCTCTCATGGAGGATTTTGCCTGCATAACTCTTAGTAGTTTTATTGTCATCGTTTGGTTTTGCAACCTGGCAGTGCACTGAGGGGACGTGAATGGGACTATGAGTGGAAACACCTTCTTTCCACTGCTGCTGTTAGCTCTGACCTGCTCTACCGCAGTCACTGCCCAACGAACAAAAATATCTGCAGGGACAACTCCAACGGGCTCCAGTCAACGCATCCTAATCTGTGACTTCATAGACGAACAGGGAGATGAATTTGATGTAAAGAACGCACGGTTCTATGTGAATGAAACTAACGTCCTCAATCGGACTAATAGACAGTACACGGAGAATGAAGAGAGGGGAACGCTAACGTTTGAGATAACCCAGGAACTGGAAGGGTACTATACCTGCGACAATGATAGTGCACATGTTCCACTAAGTCAGAACCTTTTGCCAGTAGTAGGTGAGTGAAGTTATGATGCACATTATGACAGTGGCAGAACATCTTGCTCCCCATACCAGCTAGGGCGAAGAACGCATAATATTAGTGTCAGAAATCTCAAACCCAGTGGACCATCTTATAGCATAACTGGGGATCCCCAGGGGTTTCCTCCTCATTCCTATTAGATGACCCCTGACTTATTCTATAAACATAATATTATTTCTCAAACCTCTTTTGACGCTATTGCCAAGAGCCCAGCCTTGCTCGTACTTACCATCTGTAATGCCTTTTCCTTCCCTACAAAAATTAGTCCTGGAGACAGAATTTATAGCTACCCAGACTTCAAAAGTAAGATTTATGCTTTTACGGTATCCGAGACTAGAAACAGTCTACCTGTATCTTTGAGAAAATCAGCTCCATTGGTGATTGGTTGATTTGTTCCGTTCTCAGCTAGCCCCATCGCAGACACGTCAGTCCCTCACTACTACGTCCAGTCAGTCGGGGGATCAGTAGAAATGATGTGTGGAATAAAGCAGGGAGCATTGGGGAGACTGTATGATGCAGCATGGCACCAGGGCTTCAACGACGTCGAAGAGAAGCAAACGCGATCGGGTAGAAGTGACGAGAGAAAAGTTGGAGGATTTCACTCTCACCATCTCTCCTCTAATGCTAACTGACTCTCGGCAGTCTGGCGGCTATGTATGCGATGTCACTATTACACTGTTTGAAGGGACTGCACCAATATCGAGTGAAGAAGTAATTCTCATTGTCTACCGTAAGTGTTAGTAAAACCTTTAAGACAATAATAGTCTCTCTTTATTATTGTTGTAGCCATGAGTTTTATATTATATCCCTTTCTCCCTCCCACCTCTCTCACTGTCTTTCTAACAGAGGATCCATTAGTCAGTTTTCTCTCCGGTGACCAAATATTTATAATCCATCCCAACGAACCAATTCCATCAATCAACTTTTCCTGTAATGCCACTGGTTTCCCTAACCTACAAATACAGTGGTTTCACAACGACAACCTTGTACTCCTCGATAATGAATACTTTACAACCGAGAACATTACAACTCCGGACGAGAATGGGTTAACTACAGCTGTACAGAGTAATCTAAGGGCAAAGGCTCCAAGGCTGGCCAATAGTGGGAAAATCACGTGCCAGGCAAGCATTGTGTACAATCGTGAGGAGAATGGAGAGATGGGCGAAGATGCAGATACTTCAAACAGTCTTTCTCGCAGCTTGACTGTTCTAGGTGTGTATATACCTCAAGCCCTGAAAGCATTGCTTTGAGTATTGTGTTCCCTTGCTTTCAAAACAGCAGCTCCACTGCCCACTGTTTAGTCAACTGCAGCCTGCAAAATGAAAGTTTACTAACAGTATATAATTACAAGCCTGCCTCAAGGGGTACGTATAATGAAAGAATGTAGCTGACAAGTACACAACCATTAGCTGATAAACATACCTCAAATCCGTCTTGTTGCCTGGTGTTCCAACTATTTGTTTTTATTTGTATATATGTCTAGTGTCAAAGATTAAACAGGTGTATAATTATAATTTCCCAGATTCCAGTCTGGAGCCGATACCATATGCAACACAGGACGGAGACCTGTTGGTGAGAATGGACTTGGATTCCTCAGTCATGATCCCTGGAGTGACTAAGATACGACTCAGAACCATACCTGAGTCCAGTGACAGAGAGCCGCTGGATTTTCCCGTCGACGATGTGTTTTTCGAGGGATCTCGATTCTACGCCTTTGTGCCAGCCTCGCGACTGAAGTTCCGACAGTTCCATGTTCAGGTGGCACTAGTGGTTGACGGAGAGATTGGTCCCTTCAGTCCTGCTGAAGTAACTGAATCACAGTATGTTGGTAAGGATCCATCTCAAACTCATCGTCATCGTCAATCATCTCCATTTCTCATTCTTTCCTTTCTTCACACTATTATAGATTATGATGATGAAGGTAGTGATAAAAGGCTCCTGTACATTGTCCCACCAGTCTGTCGCTACTGCCGTCGTGGTAATTATAGTTATTGGAGTCCTATTAGCAACAACCTATCTAATATATGATAGAAGACATGCCTGCGACAGCATATTAAAGTTTATCATGAGTGAACTGGAGAAGGAGCGAAAACGAACAGAGAACGGTACTTTCAACAGAAAAGTGTTTGATGACTTCAAGGGAATGATGCAGCAGATAATTGACGTAAAGAAAAGTATATGTGGCTTCAAAGAGACTAAAAACACATGGACGTGCTGTTGTTACCAAGCTGTGCCTCAGATGCAACAACGTAGAGGTGCTGCAAATGAAGGAGAAGGGGGAGAAGGGGGAGGGGGTAGGGTCATGGGAGAGGGCAAAGAAGGAGAGGAGGAGGAGCATGTGGCAAGAGCTCCTTCAGTTCAAGCTCAACTTCGAGAGGACGGACCTGAGATCACAGCAGAGGAAGGTAGGCAACTGTGTGTTCGAGTCTGGAACCCCATCAGAACAGCTCTTGTATTATTTATCCATGCAGGTAGGAAGCTTATTCTGGAACTCATTGATGATATTGAACAGGAGCTAAAGTGTAGAAAATTCAGTCGACAGACTACACCACATCATGCCTAAAACTCGCACCATAGCTCGCACCCTGTTACTGTTGTTGTAGTCATCCATCATTAGAGTCATTCATGATGTATAGTGGAAGATTTAAGAGTTTCCGCTACAGATAAGTGCATCTTGCAATTCGCTAAGAAAAAGCTATTGCACCTCGCACATAGTATACGATGTAATAACGATACACAGCTATCTATTATCACAAAATGACAGAAGAAATCAGTGCGTTCATTCAAAGATTTTTATCGAAGCCTGGTGATGGCTCTGATGGCTCTGGAAAGGAGGGAGTGCAAACTCTCTGCGAAATGCAGTCTCCACATGTGCAGAAAGCACCACTGGTTGATAGTCAGGCAAGTCCACTCACCAGTCGGCTGGCTCCACCAAAGAATAGCCGATTTTTAGTGTACATAAAAGTGTAAACCCTCTGCGAAAAATACTGCAGCAGATTGCACTACTTTTTCTCTACAGGTGGGAGGTGATCAGACTGTATGGGCTGACAGATCCATACGTAGCAGAGACCAGAGTTCCGTAATGAAGTAGTCTCTTCCGTTTTTAGAGGCGCGAGACTAGCCGGCCAGCAATAACGACTCCAGAGCGCCCATACGCATGCGCCTCGCCACTTGAGAAGGCGTGGCTCCGCGAGGCTCTCCGCGGAAGTTGCGAGCGAGTGTGTGTGCCTACCTGTGGGTGTGTTGTCGTCGTGGGTGTGTTGTCGTCGTGTTTATAGGCACCCCAGCAATTCCCAGAAGCACCAGATCCAGCAGAGATACCACGTCAAGACCCGAGGAAACCGATCCGGCTCCGCATTGTTGTTTACCGGTCAGCAAAAGTGAGTCGAAACGTAAAACTAATGCGGAAAGCAACCCGCGTGTTTTAGTGCACGAGCGTCGGGACATAGTATTCGATTGCTATTGCACTCCTATATTGGGCCGCGTCATAGAGCTGGCAGCTAGTGTAGGGTGCACGTGGTGCAGAGCTCTGTTTATGCAATGCAGAGAGAGAGATGAGGACAGAGAAAAGGGGAGAAAGAAAAGTGCTCTTCTACTGCTAGTGTTGGTTCTTACACCCTATGGTGTGTCCGGCCAGCCGCTCATAAAGATTCATCTTGAAACGATCAGCAACCCAGCCGAGCGCACACTCATCTGCAGAGAGACAAACCTTGAAGGGAGAGAGTCAGACATCGAGAATCCAGTATTCTATCTCAATGGCTCTGACGTTCGTGGCAACCTAACTGCCGGAGAGTATACAGAGGCAAGAGGGAGGATAACATTTCCGCTAACACAGGCACTGGAAGGACGCTTCACTTGCGGCAATGGAAATAATCGGAGTCTGAATTCATTGGATCTTGCAGGTGACTATTAGCATGATTTGGTGTACTTCATTCATAGTGTGCAGTGGGGTTACAACCCAGCATCCTTCAAGATAGAGCAATGATGTATGTAGAGGGAGAGTCCCTGGGCCTGACCCAGTGTTACTTCCCCACAAGGTTTCTTTTAAGGTTATAAGGACCATGATGTATTTCGTTATGGTATATAGCCTCATGAAGACAGCTTTTGTTGCATCTTGAAAGAGCTGTAAATCCTACCTTCACCATAACGTTATCTAAAATAGCCGTAACTTTAGAATCTGTTTCATGTTTTTATGAGATCAGCGTTCCGAGTAAGTCTATATCCATTCAGCAAGTCTCACAGCAGACGTTGATATTCCTCGTTACTACGTCCAGCCGGTAGGAGGATCAGTGGAAATGACGTGTGGAATATTGCAAGGGGCTCTTTGGAGCCTGTACAACACAGACTGGATATTCATGGGCTTCAAGAATGTGGAGAGTACTTTTGGGGAGAGGGCTGAAGTGACGAGAGAAAAGTTGAGAGATTTCTCTCTCAGGATCTCTCGTCTGGAGCTCACCGACTCTGGGAACTACGTCTGCGAAGTAAACGTCGGACCGAGCAATAATCTTGATCGACGTGAGAGTCCAGTGATAATTCTCCAAGTTTACCGTGAGTAGCTAGCTAATAAGTAATCCTGGCTGGGTACCATCTTCTACATCATGAAATTTAGCACCAAAAAAGGGTTCATTGAAGTTTTTTTTCTCCTTTCTCTCTTCAGAGGAACCTGAAATAATCTTTCTGTCAAGTGACCAGTTTCACACCATTCACCCCAACACCACTCGTCCTCCTTCAGTTCAGTTCAACTGCAGTGCCACGGGGAGCCCTGGACTACAAATACAGTGGTCCCATAACGGAAATCCGATACCTAGTGATAGCACCGACTTCCAGGTGGCTACTACAACCACAGAAGAGGAAAGTTTAATCAGCTTGCTGAGAGTTAGCCGCCCAAGGCTGGCCAACATTGGGAACATCACATGCCAGGCCAGTATCCAATACAGACTCACGGAGAATGGTGAAGTGGGTGACCTTGCTACATTCTCTCACAGCTTCTCTCGCAGCCTCATTATCCTGGGTACGTTCATTCATCTAACTAAACAAACATGAAACTGGGGTAGGATCTGAGACTGATGCACCACCACTCAAAGTGTAATAAAACGGGCCCCAATAAGTAAAATGTGCATAGTTTAAGCCACTTATCTTTTTACCCTGTTTTCTGCAAGTAGAAGGGCTGTTTGGGCATTATGATGTGTTTTTAAAAAACAATAGCTGTTGTTGCTTTTTTGTAAGCATAAATGTGTTGCTTTTTGGTAACCAAAAATCGGCCCATCAGTGTTTGCCCTAGACCATTAATTACTTTCGAAAAACAGCAGCTCCACTACCAACTGTTTGTACAACAGCAACCTTCAAAATGGAGGTTGGGGAGATAACAATAACTCACCTCCACCATGTTGGTATCCACCAAGAATGTGTGCATTTGCTCCATACAATCTGTGTGAGCTCTCTGGATCTAGTGTAAGATACTACACGCGGAATGGCTTCTATTTCCAAGCACATTAGCACAAGGCTTTAGATATGGATGCCTGCCACTCTCTGAACTGTAGTTATTTATAGATTAATGAGCTTTTAAAACCATTTTCCTGTGTATGAATGCTTATGATGGGGAGTAGGTATGAGGCTAAGTGAATAGGAGAACATAATGTTGGTGAGAATTAGCACATTCAGTTATAATTATACACACCTTTCAGCAATAGTATACCTGCAGTTTGCGTATACGGTGGATCGACGGTGCATAATTTGCCTTGTGTTTGTGCTGGCCTGCATCAATGTGACTGAAACTGGCTGTTGCTTGATAGTAATGCATTTTATAGCGAGGTGTATATACTGGGCATGGAGTGGAGAATGCATACTGATTGCTGTGAATATCATTTTACCCAGATTCCAGTCTGGAACCACAGCCTTACCCAACACAGGAGGAAGACCTGCTAGTGAGGATGGATCTACCTAATGGAGTAGCTATCCCTGGGGTAACTCAGATACGACTAAAGACCACTCCCTTTCAACCTGGAGAAGATCCAATTGATTTTCCCGTCGACGACGTGTTTTTCGAGGGATCTCGATTCTACTCCTTTGTGCCAGCCTCGCGACTGAAGTTCCGACAGTTCCATGTCCAGGTGGCACTAGTGGTGATGGACAGACCGGCCCCTTCAGTCCTGCAAATGTCTCTCAACTACAGTATATTGGTAGGTCGTGATTATGCCACACATTTTCCTTTGCTGATCAAAATTTTAATCAGTGTTTAGGCCTAAGAGTGAAACCGCTTGATAAGAGACTCTTTGTGACTCTTTGTCCAGATACATTCCTTACTCAGAGATATTAGTATGAGACAGAGCAAGTAGGTCAGTGTCCCTTTTTCAGAGGGTTAAGGTTTCACTATAGTTGTTATGCTTCCTGTGCTCAGTCATTTTATATCCCTTTTCCTCCTTTTCCACTCTCTCTCTTAGATTATGACAGCCCGGAGACATCCTGCAAGAAAGAATTGTTGGAGATTGTGATACCAGTAGTTGCAGGCTTTTCCTTATGCCTGGTAGTAACAGCTTTCGCGGCTATAGTTATATTCTGCTTATGGACAAGATACAAAGGGAAAAAAACAAAGGAGCAAGTTGATTTAGGTCATCATACGGTATCAGCAAACTTGAAGGTAGAGAAGATGAAGCAAGATTGCGACAAAAGACATTTCTGTGACCCACTGCTTAAAATCCTGGAGGATCTAGTGGAAAAAGAGCAAGGGAGAAACCCGAGAAATCCGGCAAGGATAGCGCAACTGGAGAAGAGGCTGGACGACGTTATAAATCTCAGGACAAGATTTCGCAGGCAGCAGCCGAGACGTGTCAAGCAGAGGCTGAAGAGCAGCGTCGCCAGGCGGATGAGCGACATAGCAACAGTGAGACTGGTGGAGGGTTGAGGTCTGATGGCACCGAGGGACACCCCGCAGAAGATGGTCCTCCAGTTGAAGACAGTGAGGGAGAAGAGCAGAGAAAAGGTAAGAACAGTGGAAATTTTTGCTAGTCTTGTGTTATAGTTTTGGGGAGATAGCTTTTAGTCTAGTGAACCAGCCATATTCCTTAGGGAGATATCATTTTTCTCGCTATAATTTTTCCACCATTCATATGGTGTGCCTATGTGTGTCACTAATAGGTTGTACTGTACAACTGCATGCACCAATGGAAGCAACTAGTTGCACCTTACTTAAATGATTATGCTAACTCCTTTTAAGTTGTGCGTAGCGTCCATTTAAAAGGCTTTTGTTTCCTATTCTTTTGCAGCGAGTGAGCATCTGCAGGCTCTAATGGAGAGGATTAAATCGGAACTGCAGGAAGGAAGAGAGAGTGGTGACGGTCGAGACAGTGGAGGCAGCAATGACAGTCGGCTCTAGGAATCTTCACAATACTGCTCCCATTCAGTTGTAGCGTGTTTTTATTTTTACAAGTAACTTTTAGTTGTCATTATCCTCCCCTCCCACAATTTACAGTTTATATAGTGTGAAAAATTAGTTTGGCATTCAGTTTGAACAAGTTCACTTTACTTTTGTATACGCATGCGCAAATAATTACAACCTCGTGCGCACGCGCGCGCAGGTACGTATATTATGAATATCCAGTCCGCAGCAGCATAACCGAAAAGTAGTATGCCGAAAATCAGCGCAAGTTACTCGTCAATCGCTGAGGCAAATCGCTCACCACTGCCTCTATCTCTACGTGCCAATGTTCCAATCTTCCTCCTTGTCCTTCTCTTCTCGCTCCCCTCCGCCACTTCGGCTCTCAGTCTGCAGTACAGCTACCCTACGTCCGGCGACTACAACCGCGTAGAGCTTACCTGCAAGGAGACTTTCGAAGCCGTGAGCGGCGCTACGTTTTACCTGTCCCGCGGGGGCACGGAGTCCCAGGAGCAGATTGTGGGGGAGCAAGTGGGGGACGAGGACGAGACGATACTCTACACCCTCTCTCCAGCGAACGAGGGGTCGTTCTGGTGCGAGTTTAACGGAGAAACGTCTGAGAGTGTCCCTCTTGCAGGTAGCTATAATAATGCATAAATATAAATACTATTGTGTAGTTGGCATATCACATTATGTGTGTAGCTAATCTTCTGTTGGGAAATGGACTTCTAAGTTATACTTCACTGATGTGATTGCCTACTCAGTATCTAGGTATGGCTAGATCGATGTATTATGCTATATCCAGTAGCATAATACTGCAGGAATGCTCATCTTACAACCACAGTGACAGAGGGTTATGGAGACAAAGTATATACTGCACCTCACAAATACCACATTAATTCTCTATGGCCCATTAAAGACAAATATTTTCTGGGTTATGTGGTACTTCCGTATAAAGGACAGGTTACTTAAAGCCCTCCAAGTCGTTAAGCTGGTGCATCAGTCTTCTAGTTGAGTTTAAGCTAATGTGAGTAATCCTTCAGGGGAATCCACAGACCACACTATGCAATAGACTCTGGGTCCATGAGAGGTTGTGGTTGGTCCATTTCCTGATGTTGGTTGGTTGGACTCCGGGGGTTTTCCCTCTGCAGTAATGATAGTGTCATGGGAATATCAACTGCACCCTGTACTCTAACATTGGATAATGCTGAGGCTGATTTTCTTCCAATCAGCTATGTGATTGGGATGAAAGTTTATATAATGTATGAACTGCTTACAAACCCCCATCTTATTATAACGAACCTGGACAGCAATAATAATATAGAAGTGTCCATATTAGTTAAGTGTCACTATTTCAGGGGTTATGCAACAACAGTTCTTTGGGAAACAACCTTCTTGGGCAGAGTAATTGCTTACACGGGCAAAGAGTTTTTGCGGTTGCTGTGTCTTTAATCGTTAATTGGAGCTGGGAGCATGTGGGGTAGGGAAAGAGGGGGAGAAATAAGTGTGGGTGAAATATGATATGAACCCCAGGGTGTGCAATTAAGAATGATATGGGAAGAATTCAGATTATATTAATCTCGACATACCACATGTGCACCTGTTTTACAATGGTACACTTTAAACTAAACTGCTTAAAATAAACCATTTACACACACAAGCAGAGGTGGTTTCAAAAATATCTGTCTTATTAAGAGCCCAATTATTTGAAATTTGTACATTTCTCTCTTTTCCCTTTCATCATAGCAGTCATTACCTTGTGTACAACTATATAGTACTTGGTTATAATTATTGAGGGACCAAATCAACGAAGTGTAAAATGGTTTACTTTCTCTATGAAAATACACTTTGTCCTCAGCTAGAGAATTCTTTCTTTCACTTCCTTCACTTACTCTCTCTGCTCTCCCTTTATTTGCCAAACATCTCTCTTGCAGCTCAGCCAGCACTGTACTATGACTGCACCAGTGATGACCCAGTCTCACTGGACTACCAAATGAGAGACTTCTCACCAGATGATCGATACTCATTCAACTGTACCATCCGTCCTGGGGTCATGCGGAGCAGCTACACCCTAGAGTGGCGCTCACGGAGAGGCACAGATAGAGTTAAAAGTCACCCTGATGTGGATATTCGTTCGTTTGCGGTTAACCTGACCTCGAGTAATCTGACAGTGTTGTATAAGGAGGAGAAACTGTTGGAGTGTCGAGTTGTCATACAACATGCTCCAGGCAAAGACAGAACCTACTGCGGCCGAGGGATTAGAGCTGCTGGTAAGACTGACCGCACCTCCCTCTCAGTTTCTTCACTATGATATATACCACGTTCTTGGGCATAACCTGCAGAGTGTCATTAGTTCGAATCCCACAGCTCGTGTTTCTCTGTTGAAAAGAAGTGTTGTGTCGTGGGTGTCATTGATTTGTAGGTTTGCACTTGCTTTGCTCTCGTAGCTCACTTATTATTATTGCACGATGGGCAATATGACGTATTGTGAACCCATATAGCCTTACTCCACTGTAAATACACAAGTGCAGATCAAACTTTCCCCCTTCCTCCATGTGATGTCAAAGAACAATGAGTACAAAAGAGTGCAGTACTATTAATCTGTAGTATAATTGAATTCCTGGAGTATCTGGTGAATTCCTGTGGGCATATGCAACCCCTGGTATGTGGTGGGTTGCAAACAAGGAAACTATCATTGGATATGCCACGTGTGGACCTCACCTAGCTAGAGGGTGGTTTCCCAGTGTGGTCTCATGGGTATTGTCAACCCACACACACTCAGACTGCCGTCCACAAACTACTCTTTTGAAATTCAAATAGTATAGTGTGGAGCCCCTCGTGATAGTTTCAGTATATCTTCTGCCATGCAATGTGGTGTGCAACATAATATATACAGTGGAACACCAGTGGCACAGAAAGTGTGTCCAGATTAGTGAGATTAAACACTTTATTTTTGCATGCAAGAACTAATGTTCTTTGGGAACAATACTATAAAAGAAGCCACTGAAATGTGGGTACTGCCAGTATTAATGGGTGAATTCTCTCCCTCCCTCCGTCTCTCCTTCCGTCTCTCCCTCCATCTCTCCCTCAGTAAAAGCCAATATCTCACAGCACCTTCCACCAAAGACTGAAACCCGACCCAACACCTCTTTTAACCTCACCTGCACAGCCACTGGCAGTGAGCTGAACTTCACATGGACATACGGCAACAACCATTACAACACCTCAACTGACGGTTGCCACAGTGATGGGATATGCGTACACGAGATTACGTCGTCCGAAACGCCGTTGAAAAAGACGAGTATTCTCGCAGTGGGTGGAGCCATGGTGGTAGCAGGGTCCGAGACCGATGTCAGGTGTACCGTGACTCAGAACCTGCCTGACAGGTTTGAGCCCGAGACATTGGTCAGTCATGGAACAGTGACCGTTGCCAAGAGCGATGAATTAGACAGTGATGTCAGTGAAAACACCAAGGAAGACATTGAAGAAGGTAAATAATCCTCATGTGAGAAAGAGATGCATGTCTCAACAATTTGGTAACGAGGTAGAAAGGCAAGGCAAGGCAAACAAGTCAACTAGCTCTTTCTTTACAAAGAAAAGAAGAAGAGCTGCCCTGGGTGGGATTCGAGACCACGACACTCTGCAGTCTAGGCGAGCGCTCTACCAACTGAGCTACCAGGGCAACTCAGCTGGTAGGGGTTCGAATCTACAACACAACACAGGCACACTCAAACC
Organism: Geodia barretti; assembly: GCA_030341885.1. Classification (NCBI taxonomy): domain Eukaryota; kingdom Metazoa; phylum Porifera; class Demospongiae; order Tetractinellida; family Geodiidae; genus Geodia; species Geodia barretti. The sequence continues at coordinate 26,341 of CASHTH010003041.1, forward strand.
ACTGTGCTATGGACAGTACACTCTCAATCAGTATGTATATCACTGTTTCTAGTAACATTGACGTGTCGCGTGCCTTTCCCTGTAGCAGAGTAGTGCGGTCCGCAATTTTCCGCTGTTTGCCTAACTTATCTGTAATTGATCACTTGACACGATGCTGGTTGTAATACTTGCCACATATTCTCGCTAGATTTCCCCCACGTAGTGTGTGTGTGTGCGAAACAGAGTTGGAATTTGGAGCCAAATAAGGAAAACTGCTGGTAATTTGGAGACACAGAAGTAGTGTTATGGGTCTGACCCCTTTGCCAATTGGGTAGTGTTGTACTCTGCCTGTTGCTGCAACAGATGACTTATAGTGTGTACTAAATAGAACCCTGGTACATTGTACATACTGTGTGCTGATTCAGGTGGTCGTATTCCTATATAGAAGACCTATAGTGTCTAGCAGCACGTGTTTCTCAATAGTCACGGATTTCTGGTAAACTTTGAGGTCTCATAACGGGGAAAAGGCACTTAGGCACTTACCAGAGCCTCTAAATTCCGGGTTCATCTGCATTTTTACTAAATTCTTACGCACTTAGGGGCGAAAATCTTAATTACCAGATTAATCACTTGACTATGAGTATCGTTGGCTCTGACTGTGAACTTATAAGGAATAGTATAGTGGTGGTCTTGTCGTATTAGAGGAAAAGGTCAAAGGTTGTATATATAGTACTATTATATAGAATTGTAGTGTATCCCCATATCTCTCTTCAGTAACTTCCCCGACATCGGCAACATCATCATCATCATCAGAGACTCCGTCAACAAACGATGTGGGAACCACTCCACCCAACCCCACCCCCCTCCTCAACGATCTCCACATACTGCTCATCATCCTCGTGGTGCCTGTGACTATCATTGTCCTTGTTGGCCTCTATCTGCTCTACCGCTACAAGAGAAGGACACCAGATGGTGAAAACTGCTACAAGAGAAGGACACCAGATGGTGAAAATGGAGAAATTGTGAGTCCATAGCTCAGAGAGGGGGAGTAAAATTAGGCCCCCGCTAATAATCATTCCTAACACACTTTGGAGCCACATTACGTGCGTAAAAACTAAGTGACGCTGTATCGTAAGACAGTGGATTTTTACACCCAAGGTTCCACGTTCAAATCCTGCCCTCGTGACTTTCTCTCGCTCTTTCCCTTTTTACACGTCGCCCATGCATTACATGTAAGTAACTTAACTAGTACATGTAGTAATGTAAGTATACCAATTTCCTCTGTGCTCCCACGTCCACTGTAGCATTATATTCCCCTACTGATATTCCCCTACTGATATTCTCCTACTGATATTCCCCTACTGATATTCCCCTACTGATATTCCCCTACTGATATTCCCCTACTGATATTCCCCTACTGATATTCCCCTACTGATATCCCCCTACTGATATTCCCCTACTGATATTCCCCTACTGATATTCCCCTACTGATATTCTCCCTACTGATATTCCCCTACTGATATTCCCCTACTGATATTCCCCTACTGATATTCCCCTACTGATATTCCCCTACTGATATTCCCCTACTGATATTCCCCTACTGATATTCCCCTACTGATATTCCCCTACTGATATTCCCCTACTGATATTCCCCTACTGATATTCCCCTACTGATATTCCCCTACTGATATTCCCCTACTGATATTCCCCTACTGATATTCCTACTATAAAAAGTTAAATGCCAACGGTGTAAGAACCGGTATGATATTCCCCTACTACTATATTATATACAGAGTAGATACTCCTCCTGTAACAATACAATGACGTGTACTCCTCCACAGGCCGCAGATTGCTACCCAACTCGTGCGGCCACGTCGCCAAGCAACCATCCTCTGGTCTCAATGAGTTCTGACGAATCAGACGGCAGTTTCGACTCGTCCGTTCTCCCCGAATTCCTGCACCTCTTCCACCACGCAGCGTCTCGATTCCTGACACTCGTCCTCCCTTCTTCTTTCCATTCGTGGCTCAGTACGAGTGACCCGAGGCAGACCTCCATACCTCTTCCAGGTCTGTTCAACAACAGAGCTACTAATCAACTGTACCACGCCGTGAACCACCGCACGAGACAAGTCCGGTCCAAACGATGCCAAAAGGACCAAACGTGCACCATTTTCAGCACCCTTCACGAACTAATCGTCAAAGACACCAGAACCGGTGCAGTCAAGAAGATTTGCTGGCCTCAACCGACGCCAGACTTAACCCCTTCTCCACCACATTCCGGAGATTCTGTTTCCACGGCAACAACTCCACTGTCGTCATCGGAAGATTGCACAACATCGTCGTCACCGTGTGATTTTACTGCTGTATCCATAGAAACGACCCCCGCAGTCGAAGGTCATTCATATCTGCCAGACTATATGTCAGTTACCATGGAAGCCACTAATCCCATGTTTGAGGAAGTCGATGGAGACCAAAGCGAACCACAGCAGACCACACAGTACCATTGCGGACCAAAGGACACCACACCAGAGCCACTGGCACACAAACTACAAGACCAACGTGACGAAGGAGACCACACACAGACACTCCAGACCTACAAGACCAACGTGACGAAGGAGACCACACACAGACCACTCCAGACTACAAGTCCAACATGACGAAGGAGACCACACACAGACCACTCCAGACACACACTAGCCATACCAACAGAACTTTAGTTGCAATCAATATCAAAAGTAAAATTGGGATTACCCCTTATTTATTGTCTTCAATTCTTAGGGAAACGATGCTGTATAGTTATTTTAACATGTTTATAGAACTTTAATAAGATCATGTAGAAACACTATGATTATATTATATGATTAAAAAATTGGTGAATCCTCATTTTAAAGGAAGGGTGCGCATCCTTACAAAGACGCTTATTAATAAATTGTGAATCTCTGACATTCGTATAAACTATTATGCTGAAACAGCCATGTGTAGAAAAAATTGTTGATGTGCTGCTGACTGCACTTTACGACAAAAATTACAATTCATCATATTCACACATACATAGATAGTGGAGTTGAGATGGTCAAATTTTAGCTATTAATACGTTCTTCAGAATTGGAAGAAAGCTAGAAAGTCGTGAGTAGTAGAAGAGAGAGAGGGATAAATTGTTTTTTGTTAAGTGTTGTTTTGCTGCGAGTCGGACACTGAGAGAATCGTCCAGCATGCAGAACGTGGCTCTGCACATGGGGCAGGGCGCCGTTCCAGACATCCAGGTCTCCAGGTGGTACTGATCCTGACGAGCCGAGTACCACTTGCTCATGCAGGACATGCACCACATCGGGCGGCAGAAACACTGTCTGCACTGTGGACAGGGGGACAGGGATGATGAGGAGGGACTCAAGTTGGGGGAAACCATGTATACATGTAGACTATGGTGGTGACAAGTCATGAATCAAGTCAACTAACTACGATTTCATGAAGGTATTGGACCATGTGATGCCAAGAGAAAAAAGATGCGGAGCTCTGGACAGCTGTTTCGGGCTTGTTGGCCCTCATCAGCAGAGCATACCGCAACTTCTTCATGCACGTTTTCCAACTTTCGAGCGAGAAGATAGGCAAAGGAAACCAGTGGATATTAACAAAGGACTTGGCTATAAACACTTGCCAAAATAGGGATTGAGGTGGGTGTGTCAGTGGGTGTGGCTAGCTGGACGGATTGAGGTGTGTGTGTGTGTCCGTACCTGGTCATTCTCGCACTGCTTGCTCAGTTTGACTTCAGGTCTTGCCTGCAGACAGCCAACACAGGGCTCCATGGCCTGCAGTGGCCAGTGGAGGAGAACAGGGTCAACATCTGATGTCTTTCTGTTAATCTCTACATTGACCAGTTTGGCTGATGTCGTGTGTAATGGGCCCTATTAGTTCCCTGATTTTTTCATATAATTACGAAGCCACTGCCGCATATATACCACAATGTTACTACCACAACGTGATTCTAAAAATATTCAACTGCCCGCTTCGCTCGTCAAAAATGTGTTTTAGTTACTTACTGTATACATGTACTTTATTAGAATATGGCTCATTAGCATGAGAGGAGCAGAAAGAAGGAAGGTCACGTGACTCACAGGTGATCCGGGAGGCTGGGTATAGGCCCCGTTCCGTGCCACCTGGTCTCGGAATGCGACAGAGAACCTGTCAGCGATGGACTGGTGAATGAGGACGGAGCGAGCGACCCTGATGGGCGACATCAGTCTCTCTGTCAGCTGGGTGTACTGCAGAGAGTTCAGTCTTATTGCTGGAATTGGGAGGAGGGCCGAGGGAATGAACTTCTAACATTTTTGTTGGAGCGAAATTTTAATACAAACTATCTCTGTTCTGGGAAAATCGTCGTAATTTCAATTCATACACTCATGGCACACGTTTGCTTGCAAATTTTTTTTTCTTCATAAAGGTGGAAAATGTTCACCTGATGACCACATTGTTGTGCATGCAAGCTCTCAATCAAGTTTTCTTTCTAAAAATGGGTAGTGTTCGTTATTCAGAGAAGAGAGAGGGAGAAGAGGATGTGTCTTACTTACAAAATGATTTGTAGATTTCAGTGTTGATGCTCTGCACCTGTGGAAGAGAGCACACAACTATTATCTACCATCAGCCACCAACGTGGATATGAGTTCTCACGGATATGTTGAGGTATTGAGCTGAGGTGCCTTCGGTCGTCAGGGAGTGCTCCTCCGATGATGACACACTGGGAGAGTGTACGAGATAACTGTTTAACTTCCCTCCCCACCCCCTCTCTCCCCATTCCACTATCTTCCCCCCTCAAAATAAACTTTCTGTTGCTTCATTGGTGAATATACAAGAATGTTTCACTACATAAACCTCTAACACACACTTGGGCATTATTTCCCTCTGCTATATATCACGAAGGTGATCAAGCCTAGCAAGCCCATTCTTCTTCCCTCCCTCCCTCCCTCTCTCCCTCATTCCTCACTGGAGGACGGCGTCTCTCTGATGAACAATATCGACACCGTGTACGTTGGTCTGGAGAATCCAAGAGTCCGTCACTATGACGACACTCCCTCCCAGCGACGCCACAAACTTGTCAATATCTCGAAACTCCAGATTCACAGACGATGCAGCAATCCTGAATAGTTAGTACATAAACATACATACACCACTACATCATTACATCAGAAGATTCCTTCGTATTTTACGGTTAAAGCGCCAGCAATGTGCTCACCCACCTGGGAGGCTGACCAGTTCTGGCAAGGGTCTTCATCAGTGGATGACTTTTCCAGCTGTCTGCGTACCACCTCGTTGCCGTGGTGATGCCGACGAGAGCAGCTCCAAATGAAGCACACCAGAGTAGGGCGAGGGGCATGGAAATGGTCCAAGGATTGAACTAGTAGATGAAAGTGATAGATGGTTTACAATCCAGTGTATAATGAAGTCCCTCTCTAAGGACACCCATGTAATGAGGACACCTCTCTAAGGACACCAATGTAATGAGGACACCTCTCTAAGGACACCAATGTAACGAGGACACCTCTCTAAGGACACCCATGTAATGAGGACACCTCTCTAACAAGGATACCCTCAATTTCCCAAGGCGGCGGTTCATGCACTCACCATGTTCCACTCAGGTTCCACTATCCCCAGCCCCAAACAATAGACCACAGGTAGCAATAGGTGGAGTAGAACGGTGACTGTTGTCCTCTTCACGTGGTACCCCACAAAATCAATGTTCTACAGTGAAAAAGTAATTAAAATATTCCACACAGTGTAACCTCCCTAATTTGTGCACCAGACAAGAGAAAGTGACCATTATTATTTCAGAGGTCTCCATCTCACATATCAATGTGTTTGGTAGCGGCTCAAATTGACACAAACTCAAACTACTTCATAGTATGCCACGCATGCGCACAAGAAAAGCCACCCTACCAACCTGGTCTCCGTAGAGCGGGGAGAAGATGGCGGGGAGAGTGATGCCAGCACTCCGTACCTCCTGCGGCATCAGTCCCAGCACCTCCATCAACGAGTAGAGTCCGAACACCGACGAGTACAGCACCCACACTCCCACCATGCCTACAACATAGATTACTGAGGGATACGTTGAGTATGCTAGAGATTACTGAAGGGTCTACGGAGAGTATGCGACTGTTCGAACGGAAACTGTTTCGGTTGTGTGAGTTTACGGAGAAAAAACGACGTTTACCGGTGTGCGCATGCGTAATGTCGTCACGGATAATTGGGGGCGGGGTCTCGGTGAGTTCAAAGTGAGTGGCGGATGCTGATCGAGCAGTGAAGGCGGAGAGAAGATGGCGAGTTTGGGCGGAGGCCATCAGCAGGTGGTGCCCAAGAAGGCGTACGACCTTCTCTTCAAGCTGCTCCTGATAGGAGACAGCGGCGTGGGGAAGACGTGCGTCCTGTTCAGATACGCCGACGATACGTTCAACACAACATTCATATCAACAATCGGTGAGCAACACCGCCTCTCTTCTCTCTCTCCCTCCCTCTCCTTCTCTTCTGCTTCTCTCTCTCCTGCTACCAAGCTAGTTCCCACGAATTTAAGCCAGCACCACCTTACCTTTACTCTATCCTGAAGAAACGACCTGTGTTTTAGATATGCGCGTGTATATACAAGTGGCACAACCTTGTGGCCAGAGACGCAGAGTGCGATGAACTCCATTGTGTATAGTATAATATAGGTCCATGAATCTTCCTGGTTTGCACAAGACTTTTGTCTCACGCAAAATTATATTTTCACTATGCACTTAGTTAGTCTTCACCAGTGAAAACCTTGTTGCGGATTCATCCTTGCAATCTCTCTCTCTCTCTCTCTCTCTCTCTTCTCTCTCTTCCCTCTGTCGCTGCTCTTTCGTATCCGTACTCAACGCAGCTGGACCCCAAACATTACTACATATGTGTGTATATACAACAGTACGTTCTTATAATACAAAGACTGTATATGTAGCAACATACATCAGGATCGCCATACATCATACATAATGTAGGAAGACATGTGACAGAACACTATACCAAACTCTGCCATTGTTCTCTAGACGTGTTAATGTTCGTTGTACGCGAGACAGCGTGCAGACACAAGTTGCCAGAACTGTAACAAGCCTTCTAATAATGTCCCTAGAGGCAAACATGTAGAGCAGCTTGCTAACACGTGGTGACTTGGTTGCATGCACCAAATAAAGACACCTCTTGCAGTGAACAGAAATGACACAAAGAACATGGCATGGAGTAACTACTAGTAGCTGTGAAGTTAATTTCAGCATGTGTATAATGCATAATTATGACTGTGACTGTAGTACTGAAGTAGTACAGGTAGTGTGTAGTGTAGTAAATAGTGTATCTGGTGACATGAGTCATTTGACTGTGTATCTCGTGCATTGGTTGTGTCTGTGTATAATGTACTGCATGTGGGTTATGATGTAATGGTGATGTGATGTATGTGTGTGTCTCCGTTCCGTTCCGTGGACTAGGAATTGATTTCAAGATCAAGACCATAGAGTTGGAGGGAAAGAAGATCAAACTGCAGATCTGGTGAGCCTCTCATCCTCTTCTGCTACTCCCTCTGCTGCCCATAATAATATTGTCTTCACATATTCTCTCACCTCTTTTCGATAGCTCCTTTTTATGTGTGTTTCATCTCCTTTGTATATACATGCTCACTGTACGGGTTACAGTTTTCCCTCATCTTTCTCTATCTTATTCTCTCTCTCTCTCTCCCTCCCTCTCCCTCTCCCCCCCTCACAGGGACACCGCAGGTCAGGAACGATTCCACACCATCACAACCTCTTACTACAGAGGTGCCATGGTGGGCCGTCAATGATAGTTTTTACATAAGTGTGTGGGATCTGTTTGTACAATTGACATCCACATAAGATTTACTGCACGACATTCACATTTTTTTGTTTCATCTGTTTTCTCTGGTGTATGTATGTAATGCAGGGTATAATCCTGGTCTATGACATCACTAATCAGAAGTCATTTGACAACATTCAAAAGTGGCTCAACAACATTGAAATGGTGTGTTAACCCTCACCTCACTAAATACTGTATTTACCCTCAACCCTTTATGTCCCTTGGTAATTGCTAGTTTACTGACTCCATTTGTCTTTACCTAAACACTGACCCTCTAAATTTTAAACCCTGTATGTTACTAATGAATGTCTGTGTTTTAACCCCATTCCCACAGCATGCGTCGGCAGACGTAGAGAGACTGTTGATTGGCAACAAGTGCGACTGGGAGACGCGGAGAACTATCCCCACGGCAACGGGTAATCAGTTGGCAAGCAATCAAGGCATTTCCTTCCTGGAAACCAGCGCAAAGACCAACCACAATATCGACGAGGTAATGAATTAGACTGTTGCTCTTTTTAGAAGTATATTATATACACCACTTAGAATGATTGTTGGTCTTGCATTTTTGGTCGCCCACATGCAGCCACCTCTACAGAGCAATATTCCCACACACACACTTAAATGACACTACACTAATGGTGGTGGCTTGGGCATGTGTACATCATTCCAAATGTTGGAGTACAACAGCTTGCCAGTGTGCATTGTAGCTCTAGCTTTGATGTGTGATGAGTAAGCTTCAACAGTAGAAACTTACCAGCAAAGGGGTTTTGTATATACTCTCTCTCCTCTCTCTCTCTCCCTCTGTTCTCTCTCTCTCTCTCCTCTCTCTCTCTCTCTCTCTCTCCTCCCTATCTCATACTGTGTGTGTCTCTGCCGCAGGCATTCGAGACTCTGGCAAGGCAGATACTCAAGAAGGTATGTATATAGTATGCATCATCATCATGACATCATCATCATCATCCACTGTTGAGAATAGTGTTTGTATATACACATGTGTACATACAAGATTGTGTTTATCTGCATGCTACACCTATTGACTTTCTTTAGCTTACTGTATTAGCATTATTCTTATGTCTTCATTCCATTCCTGTGTGTGTCTCTATTCCGTTCCCTGTCAGGCCCCGGCCCAGTCCAAAGACACTGAGGGCAGAGGGGTGGAGTTGAAGGGATCGTCAAACAAGAAGAATGGAGGGGCAGGGGGAGGAGGGAAGGGAGGGGGCGGAGGGTGCTGTAATTAGAATAGCGCCACTATGTGTAACAGTACTACAGACACCAACCTGCGCCTACTGTTGATAATGATACACTGTGTCTGCTCAATTTACACACCTACAGTTGTTGTTGTTGTTCCATTAAATTATTATTATTCTTTTTTATACATGTTAGTAACTGATGTTAACCCTCGGCGCGCATGCGCAGCGAGGGTCAGTACTTGGTCTGTCCGTCTGTCCACGTTTTCTGCCACCACGCGCGACAAACAGGTAAAATAGCGACACCAACGGGTTCAGCGCTACACCCGCTTCACTTTAAAAATGGCGATTTTTGTAAAAGTGCCGCGTTCAGAAGTTATGGCATGAAAGCCAAGTGAACAAGCCAATATGCAAATTAGCACAGGCTTACCTCGACCGGGTCCGCTTGCTCTGTGTACCTTGGAGGCACAAGAAGTCACAACGAAGGGCGTGTATCGACTCCCGCATGCTATCTACTACTGTGGCTAGCCCGTGTCAGCTAGCGGGAGACCACGAGTAAACGCATACTACAAATAGCCCAGCCCATCAATTAGCGGTACCGCGCGTGCGCAGTTCGCCGAGGGTTTGCACTTTAGTGCTTTTCATTTACGCTGTTCCCATTCAAGTAATGGTGGTCTTATGGATAAGCACCCCCTCTCTTGATCGTGAGGCGCCTTTTTTACAATGATGTAATAGGAGTGTTGGTATAATATGGAACGTTTTTTCATCACCTCTCAAGGCCAGCCCGAGTGGCTAGGTGGTAGTGGCTAAGTGGTTAGATCCTCGATCCCGCACTAAAGTGTCAGGTGGTCCAGAGCATTGGCTGGGAACAGCTCTGGTTCCTCCCCTTACCTACAAATCTACCACGGACCCACGTTTCTCAAAGGGCAGCGTATAGTTCGGCATAGCACTGCGTCCGTAGACGTCTGTCTGGAGAGATGAAGGGCTGGCCGTTTATTAAAAAATATTTTTCAACCTTGGATTTTTTTTGCACTAAACAATCCACGGGTAATACGAAAATTAGTAGAGAGATGAAAGGTTGGCAATATTTCAACCTTATATATTTTTTGGGCCTCAAACAGATATAGGGCTGGCCATTTTTTTTATAGAAATGGTGCATAACATGCTGTTCTTTTGATGCATGGTCAAGACCATCAATTGTGGTGGTGCCACACTTGTGTATGGGTTCCACATGTGCCAAGGGTTTGCACTTTAGTGCTTTTCATTGCATGGGGTGGTTATAAATGCGCGTTTGCGCGGCGCGCGTGCGCGTGGACTCACGTGCGGGGAGCCAAATGTATGGTGCGCTCTAAAAAGAACTTGCAGACATATGGTTTTCTTCTACCTCTACCAAAGGCTAATTTTGTAAGTTCGGTTTGCTGTCCCTGTGATCGAGAGGGAAAAGGCTGGGTGATCGATCACGTGAATGTCAGGTGACGACCAGAGCTTCAAGGTCCCATCATGGTAAGTGAACCCTCTCAGCCTGACCTTTCTCCTGCACCAGCTGTTTACTCAGCTTGTAATTCGTCCCTCTGTCTGTGTGTCTGTAGGGCCGGGAAGCCGACAGCAGGGCTGCATCTCGATGTGGTGAAAAACGGCAGCGTTTTGCAGGTATACCTGATCTTGCTTGTAACTATATATCAGCTTCAGCTTAGAGTGAAATGAGGGACACTTTGGGGTCATTAAAAGTGTCCCTTTTTAAATGCTCTCTCTCTCTCTCCCTCTCTACCACAGAAGTTGCTAATAGACGAGAAGCCATGCTACATGTTCGGCAGAGCCAAAGATGTGTGTGACTTCCCCCTCCCTCACCAGAGTTGCTCCCGGCAACACGCAGCTCTCGTCTACCACAAACACCTCCACAGACCTTTTCTCATCGACCTCGGCAGCAGTGAGTAGTCATGTGACCGTCACATGATGCATCACCTGAGTAGATTGCCAAAAATCTGACTATTGTGTTGTCTCGTTCCCGACCTTTTCCCACTTGTGTGTAACAGGCTTTTTATGTATAGTTGGTATTAGAGAGAAATTGGATTGTGGCTCATGAATTATGCATTAGGTGAAATTGCTGTCATTATTACAGTTGTATATCTGGTTTGTTTTGTTGGGGTTTACTTACTTCTCTCTGAGCTAGTGTATATGACATGTTTTTTCACGAAATTAAACCAGGACACCTCACTATCATGGACACTTCTTCTGTCCCATTGGTGTACTGTTGTGATGCATTCTCATATATATATATATGCCATGCACATGTTTTCAACCCCTGAAATAAGGACACCTCACTATGGACACTTTCTTCTGTCCTATTGGTGTCCCCCTAGTGTCCACTGAACTGTTGTGATGCATTCTCACTAGCTCACGGGACGTTTGTTGGTACCATGAGATTGGAGGCCAACAAACCAACTCAGATACCAATTGATACTACTCTCTCATTCGGAGCCTCAACGAGGACGTACACTCTCAGGTAATTAGTGAGATGACGACAGGGGCGGCTGGAAATATCCCCACTGCATATCCATCATTGCCACGAATTATTCTCATCTCTTTATCAGTTGTTTGTGTGGTATAGTTGCAAAGTCTGTGTTACTTTTACTTCGCTAGTTGTCATAGTGAACTGTACATAAGGGCTAAATCTAATAGAAATGTTCTGGGCTGGGGCGTGTAGCTATACACACGAGTTAGGATGCACACGGCCTGTTCTCTTCACCCACTGTCTCATTGTAAGTTGACCCGTTGCAGGGAGAGGCCTCAGACGGTTACCATGGTGATGGGGGAGGAGGGGGGAGGAGGGGAAGGGGAGGGAGGCACCCTCCTTGGCCTGCCTGAACTAGACACTGATGTTGACGTGAGTTGACTCTCACTTTGTCTAAGAAATTCAAAATTTCGGTCGGGACAGAATATGGTGGCAATTTTTGCCCATCTGGGGTGAAATATACTCAATTAATACGCAGTTTGTTTTAGAGGAACATCTTTATGTGAATGTTATGTGAATGAAAACGTATTGGACAATTTGCACTTTGTCGTCAATATTTCTTGTGTAATCCATCCCTCACCTTTCTTGTATCTCCTCCCTCCTTTCACCTCTCATTTCTCTCTCTCTCTCTCTCTCTCTCCTCTCAGGACCTGACTCAGTACAACACAGCCCACAACAGACAGATATCAATGGTGGGTATAGTGGAGGCTGGAGGAGACAAGATCTCCAGAAGAAAGTACAGACCTAACTCTGTCACCTTCTCTGACAACGAAGAGATTATCAATCCCGGTATATATACTGTGTGTGTGTGTGTGTCTAATATTACGTTTATTGGTATATTATTCAGGGTTCTGCCCAGGATTATTTTAGTGGTGGCCTTCAGGAAAACAGTCCTAGAAATAATGCGCGCGTAAATGCGCATGCGCGGAATTAACGCGTCGCGTACGCGTGGTTTTTTCGCGTTCGCGCGTGCCTTTTTGTTTGCATGTTTATACTTAGTGTAGGCGCGCAGACGAAGCCCAGATTCGTTCTTCGTGTGTTAGAAAGCCAAGTGTCATCTTAGAGCCGCAGGGAGGCCACGTTTCCATTGCAGATATTCATTCATCGCTCTTAGATGCGTACTATACGGGCGGAAGGCACCAGCCCCGCCTTTTATTTAGGAGTGGTCGGGAGACTTTCAGCGGTGGTCGGGCTTATACATGCGACCACCGCCGACCATCGTAGGCAGAACCCTGTTATTATACATCATGCTAGACCAGCCTCACTGTGTTCTTTGAATGGTGCAGTGAACTCCCTAATAAGGGACGTGGTGAGGAGACAAGCAAATCCCTATTTTTAAAGAAGGGGGAATATAGGGATGGTATTAAAAGGAAGGGAGGCAAGATAGGGACACCTAAGGACATGTTTATGCAATTATACACCATGTGTTGCTTAAACTTGATTGAAAAACTTGAATGTGACTCTCTTTTTCTCTCTCTGTCTCTCCAGAGGACATCGACCCAACCGTTGGCAAGTTCCGTAACAT
>CASHTH010003042.1:0-17120 GCA_030341885.1 Geodia barretti
TTGGCTCCTTTACATTCTGAGTACAAACTCGCTCTGTATCCTCTTTCATATCTCTGTGTATTCTCCTAGAGTCTCTGGAATATTTTGCCAGCTTTCTCTTCAGCTCTCTCTTTAGCTCTCTCACTTCTCTCCGAAACCATGTCTTTGTGTATTCGTCAATATCGTGAGAGCAGCTGGGTAATGGTGTGGACGAACCAAACTGCTGAGGTGGGCTTTGGCTCAGCTTGGCTGGAGTTTCTTTATGCCTAGTCTTTGCTGGTGAGAGATACAACTACAGTTATAGCTGCTAGATCGATAAAAACATGTGTGTTTACTGATCAATGTTAGACAGAAGGAAAGACATGATGGTTATAGAAAAAGCATCTTTCTTATACACTTTTAATACCACACACTATCCTCACTTATGACTGGGTGCTGATGCTTTCCTGTTTGCGTTTCATGTGTCTTGTCCGAGCTCTCTTGGTCCCTACAATTGAATAAGCAGCTATACCAGTCTATTGCACATAGCTTGGGGTATTAAACATGTGTCAATGACTAGGTAGCGCGGTATAAAGGCAGGCCAAACAAGTCAACTATACATGCACACTTCTTAGGACTATTTGGGAGGATACCTAAATCAGAGAAACTGCTCATGTGCGGCTGACCCTTTTTCCTGCTGTTGGTTCCTGAGGTGAGGAATTGAAATCTGCAACCTTCGAAGACTGGCAGTCATACTTTCTTCGTCATCGCTCATGATCTCACTCTGAAAACACCAAACAGTAATTTCTATAAATTCGACTATAGTGCCATGAAGTCTTTCTCACTGTATTTGGATGTAGCAATAAGCACTTAACTGCAATACTATCACGTAGAAACATTTACAATAAAAGGTTGCTCAAAAACAGCAAGTTTAAAGACATAACATACCTAAACTTTCCCTATAAGCATTTAATGAAAATCATAGTCTGAGGATAGGGGAGAGCACTTAAAATGCCACATTCCCAGCAAACATCCTGTTGACATATTGATCAAGAAACAAGGCTCTGGGTGCAGCAACCTATACATGTCAGAGAATGTGGGAGGGTTGTACTTTCAATGAGCTTAACAGAGTAACAGAGCATTCTCATACTTAATGCTGCCCTCATATTACAGTATACTGAGTGGTCAATTACTCTAAATCTAAGCTTTCTTTGCAGAACTGTCAATTATAGTGTCTTAAACACGCTATAGTGCTAGCTTTAAGGGAACTGTCAGTATACAGTGTACGGAATGAATTGTTTGTGTGTGTATGAGTTAGTGTGTTTGGGTGTGTGGAGTGTGTTGCAACTCACAACGGTCAGTGCAGATGTTGCACGGGATTTTTCCAGGTATTTCTTAGGAGTAACTCGATAGAACTTCGTCACGGTGGTGACTGATGTTCTTTGGTGCTTGAATGAAGACTTACGAGGGTGAAAATTTCTGGAAGACGAGCGCGAGAGAGAGCAACGGCGGGAATTTCTAATGGAAGAGTAGGAAACGGAGCTTCGTCGGCTGCTGCAGGGACTAATGCTGGAGGAGATGAGACTTGACGATGATGTCGTGCTATTAGCTGGGCTGGATGGGTCAGAGCTGGAGGAATTAGGGGCTTGATTAGGGGGACTCCTTTCTGAAATGGAGCCGCGGGTGTTGACGTTGCTTGAGTCAGGGCCAATGCGAAAAAGGGTGTTTGGATGCATGTGTTTGTCGCTGACATTTGTCTCCAAATGAGGCTTTTCTGCTACGGCAGTGTAACATGCAGTGTTTGAGAAGCTATCACTCTCTTGTGTCACTCTCCTACCATCTTCATCACTGCTTTTTCTTGGCTGGTTCTGTTGATCTATCTCCCCCGGTTCTTCCAAAATGTTGGAAACACTTCCTCTTGAGTCCAGGGAGAGCTTGCTTCGTCTAGGATCACTGCTGACGTACCCACTTTCCATCGATGAGATACTCTGATCTGTCCGCAGCTCATTTGGTTGCGGTTCTTCTTCTGTGGAATATCTAGGTGTTGCATCATGTTTTGTGCCTCTGTTCTCTCTTTTGTGGTCGGTCAAACCATCTTTTACGCAGGGAGGAGAGAGAGGGGAAAGATGGTGTTCTGAAGAAACGTGTATGCAGGGTGAAGAGATTGGGGAAGGATGAAGGGGGTCTATTGGAGAGACTTTTATAGAGGGAGGGGTGATGGCTGAAGGGGAGGGAATGGCAAGAGATGGATGTGACCGTTTTTGTGGACATAGCTTATTTCTGATGGATATCAAAAAACCTTGACTGATTGGTGGTGTCTGTGACTTTCTTCTCTCTTGGTTCTCGATCTTTGTGCGAAATGAGCTGCAGCGTCGGTTGGATTTTCTCCTGCACAAGGGAGACGAGGGTGAAGAACGACAGAGCCTCGTATGCAATCCATCACTTGGCACCAGTAAATCAGCCGTAATTGGAGGAGTGTCGGGTGTCTGGGGGTTAATTATTGTGTTACGACTGTCACCATCATGATGCTACATGATTTATGTATGTGTGAGGCATTATATGTTGTGTGGTCTCTTTAACAAGTAAAGAGTATTATAAAACTGTGGGTGTGAATGCAACCGAAACAAATTACGGTGAGTTTGGTATGCAAGTACATATCTATCTAAACAGTGCTGTTGGTCACTGAGGCAGTGATGCACAAGGAATGGATGATGTAGCATCTTGTTTGGTGCAACCAAAACATGATGGTAGCCAAGGCCAATGCGAAAAAGGGTCTTTGAATGTATGTGTGCTAGCTAGCTAGCTGATAAAATGCTCTCCATGGGCAAAAAGGCTAGGAGTTAGCATGCTGGGTGCACATTCATTATAATAATAATAATTATGCAGGCGCTCGCGCTGGGGTTAGTTTTTTCTGCACCACTTACACAGAACTGCTACGTAGCTATACACCTCAAGTTGACATGCAATTTTCCGCTAGTTATAGGGTTAACAACACAAAGGGATGATGGCTAGTACGTAACTTACCTTGATTTCTGGACGATAGTGCACTGTACTGGCCATGATAACAACTGGCTGAACCAGTGCGCAGGACGTTGCTTCGACTGCCTGCGTCAATTGGTACCAAGTGGTAGTTATATACACTCACCGCGCAAGACGCGTTTCCTTTCTGCGTGGTGAAGTATCCGGCCAGCGGCGTGACGACATCATGCAAAGTCGCTACAAAACAACAGCGGAAAACTATTCGTCTGCGCGGCAAAAAATGTGTCATGACGTCAAGTATGATTTTCTAGCAATCCGGCAATCAATTAGGTCTAGCAAGCGGTATATAATTACACACTTACCGCGCAAGATGTGTTGCGTGAAGTATATATCCGGCCGGCGGCGTGACGACATCATGCAAGTCGCGACAAAAAACAACAGCGGAAAACTGGAGTCATTCGTCTGCGCGGAAAAAATGTGTCATGACGTCACGTACGATTTTCTAGCAATCCGGCTAGCTACCCTCAACTGTTCCACCCTCCTGCAGGCATTGGCCAGAGTCCTCCTGTTCTCTGGACTCTCACTAACGTTCTCGAACCACCTCTCCAGAACAGAGAATATCTTGTCTCTGGGAGATAGGGGAGGGTGGAGGTGGCTTATTTCAGTCCATACATGTGTACTCTGGTGAATGATTGAGCTAAGACTGTGGCCTCGGTCAGGGTTGATCTCATTGGCTATCTGCAGTAGCTCTCTTCTTGTCAGGTCCTCTTGAACAAACTCCCAACTATCATCTGTGTTCACATGTGCAGATATATATTTTACCCACATGAGTTATGGTAGCTATAAACATAATACAGTGGAACTCCTTTCTAAACACCTGAAATTAAAAAGTGACCTTTTCTTTCCCGCAATAGAACATTACTTTCTTAACCCCTGAAATACACACACCCTTAATAGGGAAAGTCCAACTTTGTGTGTGGCAGGAGTTCCACTGTAGCTATATAGATTTATAACAAAAATACTTCAGGTAAGATCATACCCTGGAATTATCACTTTCATATTCCAAATTTGGATTTGTAGTGTGCATACCATGCTGGCACGCCTAAGTATGCACATATTATTATAGCTACAACACTGGACGTCACTACTAGACGTCATCTGCATGTAGAGTATGTGTATATTATGGTTACCTTCATTTGATGACGTAATGCTCCCATGGTTCACTTGTGTCTCTGTGTTTTCGTCATTTCTGCAGTGATGACACATCAATCATGCACATTCATGAAATATTTCTCATGACTTCATCATTATGGGGATCAGTGTGAGTGTTATTATGTGTACTAAAAATTATAGCTCTGTTTAATTTGTAAATTGCTTCAGTTAAACATTGAACCACTTCAAGAATTTGTTGGAAACAAGTTTTAGCTAAAAGCTGTAAACGAACAAGTTTAATTAAGGATCCTTATAGCCCCATTTACTAAAAATTAAAGGTGCGGAACGGTGCAATTAAGCTATGACTCACTCTCCATCAGTCCTGGAAGGAGGATGATGAACATAATACACTCTCTGAATGTGTACGTTGATGGTGATGGACGCATCGCCTTCCGAATGCGTTCTCTTGTGGGTCTTAGTTTTCTTCTTTGTCTTTGCTCCATCACTCTTTGTCTCTTCAAGCGGTGGTGTCTGAGGTAGGCTTAGAAACCTAGCTAGTGACGACAGTGAATCACCATCAGAATGAGTTCTCTTGTGGGTCTTTCTTTTCTTCATCATTTTCGTTGCATCTGATTTCCTTCTCTGTAGAGGTGTCTGCTGAGGTGAGGGTGTTTCCTCCCCGGATAGGGACGATAGGGAATGACTCCTAATCTTTCTCATTGTCTCTTCGACCTCTTTGTTCAGAGTATCAAACTCGTGACCGAGGGATCGCGACTCTGGTAGAGTGGGGAGATTGGGTCCCTTCTTGCTCCAACTGTGGCTCCTGCCGTGGAGAGTGGCCCGTTTCCTCTGTGGAAGAGGCTGAGGGAACACTGCCTGGTAGCGAGTTGGGCTGGGGAGACTTTCTGGACACTGAGGCTGGGTTTCATTCCTCGAGTGCTGCGGCGTAACAGTACAGGATTCTGTCTCCCCGGTTCTTGAAGGAGACAGTGTGAGAGTATTGTCTGCACTCAGTGGAAGAGAGCAGAGGAAGATGTCTTCATTTCCCTCGGTATGTGAGCGCTCGCGAAAGAGATTTTGTGGGGTTTGAGTGCCAAGACTGGAAACAGAGCTAGAGATTCCAGAGTCTAGGGAGGAGCTACTGATGTTGGACTGTGGAGGAATTGGTATAGGAGATAGTCCTGTGTTACTGCTGCTGGACAAGTCTAGAGGTGACTGTGGGGATGACTGCATGCCGTGGTGTTCTCTTTTCACCTGAAATAGGGAGACGGAGAGTTGGAAAAGGATTATGGTGTACTAGCTTTTGTTTAGAGACTTGACTGCGTGTGGCTGTTGTTACATTCCAGTCATGAATAATGCCATAGGAGGCCTTTTTTAGACTGTGAGAGGGTCCTTATACCAAAAATGCACTAAAACTTTGCCAGGGTATTATATAGCCACTCTTAATAATTATGTCTCAGGGCATTACGTAACAATACTTTTGGTCTAGAACGATAAAAGCTGAGGTAAATCATATCTTATTGGTGTAGTGTGTCAAAGCGAAGGGTTGGACTAAAAATGTGCAAGCTCAACTCTGACCTTTGATACCGACAAATATAAACATCATTTTCGACGCCATTCAGGGGCTATGAATGGCAATTTTTCCTAGAAGTATAGTGGCCTTTCCGCATGCCCAAGTGCGGTTTGATGCTCACTATGCATGATAGCACATGCACCCATATATAAATCCCTGTACTAAGCTGACCATACTTAGCTATAGACGCATGTGACATGAGATAGTAGCTACTGCCCAAATATGGCGAGCTAGAAAAATGATCTACAAATATTTACTTACCCTACTTTCAGCAGTGGCCTTTTACTCAGTAGATTTGCACTTTCTTGCACACTTCACCTTTCGCAGGTAAAAACGCGGACAGTGCTCAACTTTATAGCTAGCTATGCCCAGATCATTGACTTTCCTTGCTATCCGTTGTGTGGTGGACGATTGGAGACTGCACACCAACCAGCCCCACCTACCTTTTTACACACACGCGCACGCTGGCGCCCGCACCGACGATATTATGACTTTGCCTGGCGGCGTCACGAACTGGTGGTACTTATATACGGTTAGGTCTTTTCTTCCCAAACGGGATCAACGAGCGCTTGCTCAACAATTTCCGGCCCGCCCCGGGTTGCGCACGCGCAGTTAACATAGCAACACGACACGGTAACCACCGAGGTCACGCCCCCTTTTTTTGTGTGTCCACGATTTGATCCACCGGAGACAAGAAAGAAGTTCGAGCACACCTTATTGGTTAGTGTGCACAAAAGTGGTGTTCTGTATGTAGCTGCAGGTAACACCAACCTATAGCAGGGAGTTTGCACGAGTAGAGTAAGTACCTACTGCGGCAGAATTCGCAGCAGCTGTTTTTTCCAGAGAGAGCCATTCGCATCTTCCTTTTTTACTGGTGATTGAATGTAATAGTTACGTGTATTTTAACCACTGCTCAAGGTAGAGAGCGCTACCCTGCTGAGTTGCTGCTTTTCGTCCGTACTTACACCCTGGAACGAGCAGGGCAGCAGCCGCTTATAGGGAAACAGAGAAACAATCTCAACCGTAGCGGACTGAGTCTGAACAACAGAATGAGGAGCTCTGCTTCCCACGATGTAAGTTCTATATATTCCCTCCGTCTCTCCTCTCCGTCTAGTTCCTCAGCCCCACCTCCATATTCGCCATGAATAACTGCACGCAATACAAACAACCACTTACTTCTCAAAACATCCACTTAGGCATGGTATTGAGTGGGGACAACAGGTTTTGCAGTGTGTAGCTAGTGGACTGAACTTCCTGTCACGATTTGAGTTTTTCTCTTTCGCTCCTGACCTGTGTATGTACTTCTGCTTTTTACAAACCCAACTTTATTTCACAACTACAAACTGCTACTTCGTTTTCAAGTAAATATATATTAGGCATTTTCATTGAATATTGTGTTTTGCAGTAGTGCCAAGTTTCTTATACAACATAATAATAATAATAATGCTGGCGTGTGTGTGTGTGTGTGTGTGTGTGTGTGTGTCAGGGTCTCCAGCAGATCAGCAGTGGTGGAGGAGGATTCAGTCGAGTGAAAAATCTGAGAAACCTGATTGCCAACAGCCCTCTCAGGAGAAGACGAATACTCTCTCAGTCTATTGACTCTGGTCTTCCTACAGCAGGTACATATATACATATTAGAGTGTTTTTGAGGCCCTCTTAGTAGTGTCTTCACTGCACTTGAACGCCTACAGCTCAGGGCCCCCGTGGCTCTTTAATGCGCATTATTTCCTGAACTTCCAATAAAGGACGCAATAAGCTATAAGACACACTCAAATGTTCACTTTTTTATCACTCTAGTGCAGTTTTACCCTTCAAGAGGAGAAATTGTTGAAGTATTGTGTGTACCAGTGTAACTGTTCTACTACGTCATACACATGCAGGTAGAGGTGTGTTCGGGGTACCACTGGTGACCTTAGTGACCTCTGAGGGAGCTGACGTCCCAAAGATCATCAGACGAGTCGTGGAACATGTGGATAAATATGGTAAAGTGGAGCCCCTAGATCTGAGAACACCCCTGAAATTAACCTTTCTAATAAGGGCTCCTTTTGTTTCCACGAGACATGTTCAATAATGCCTACACCTTACTCAATATTGTGTCCAATTAATTAGTGTCCTAATTAGAGGGGGCTTGCTACCACTACATAACTAACTGGTACTTTTGAGCATCTATGTACTGTAGATGTAAACCCCTTTATGTCCTACACATTACCCATACATTGGCATGTGTTGGCTTGGCTGGAACAAAGCAGTGCACTTTATTCAACTCAATACTGAGACACATAGGGAGGGTACTGTGGCTATGCCAATACACGTAGTGTACGAGCTGCTACAAGCATCCTCTACACATGTACTCTATCGTGTACCTACCAGAGAACAGGAAACTTTTCAACGGAGAAATCACTGGACACAAAAATTTCGCGTGAAAAAGCTTTTGCCAACAGCTCTGAAACCACAGAGTTTGCCCGCCACGTGGTTCCCCTCGTTTCTCCCTGTGTGCAGGACTGAAGGAAGAGGGAGTCTATAGAATCAACGGCAGTGCCAAGACCATTGAAAAACTCAAGGCTTCCTTCAATGCCGGTACATTTTATACCTATTTATGTAAAAAGTTTGGGGGAAAATATTTTGCAAATCATGACTTTTTAATAGTTTTACTAACTAAGTTGGTTGGCATTTGTGGTGTGCTAAAAGTACATATTACGTATAATATACTTTCGCAATTCCATAAAATTCACATTTTTACAGCATGTACAAGAACATACTATATGTACAAAGATCAATTGTAATGCAGTTGGAGACGCAGATTTCACGGATGTGGATGTAGCAGCAATAGCTGGCCTTCTGAAACTATTCCTGGTCAGCATATCAACATGACACTACTATAGAGTGTACTATTGTGTATTACTCTGCAGAGGGAGCTGCCTGCACCAGTCATACCTCCTGACATTGAGGCTAAAATGGTGGACATTCAACAGAGTAAGAACTGAAATCTGAACCATGAACAAGTTTCACTGTCCAACAGTTTGGCTTTGTTATAATATCTTCCCCAAAAACCAATTCTCAAGTGTTGGGGAAATTTCACTCCCTCCCTCCACCCCCTCCCCGCAGAGCACCCAGGAGAGATGACAGAACAGGCGGGTTCTCTACTGAGAGACTGTCTCTCTCAACTGCCTGCCATAGAGTTGGCCGTCTTCAAATATATTGTCAACCATCTCTCTAGAGTCGCCCAACACTCAGGTATGATAATATTACGTAGGGACATAAAGGGAGCTATTGACTTAGAGTCTTGCAAACTACTGTATGTGCAAAATTGGGGTCAGATTAAGCAAACTGCTACACAATCAACATCAACTGAATGTGAGAATGGATTATTCAGATACACACTGAGGTTACCAAATCTTGTTTGCAATTGAGTAAGAAAATTTGAAACATCCCCTTGGCACATACATACACGTGCCATATCTCTCTCTCCGCAGGATTCAACAAGATGACTGCGGTGGCCCTGTCCATAGTGTTTGGACCGGGGATATTCCACTGTGGAGGAGGACTGGAGGGAATGAGGCTGCAGGGGTACGCCAACTCTGTCCTCTGCAGATTCGTCGCTCACAACTCTACTCTCTTCCAGGTACAGATGCATGCCATAGTGCCTGAGGCTATTTGTTGTTGTGGTCGTCATGGAAACGATGTTACACACATGCATACCAAGTTTCATGATTAGAGGCTATGTAGTAGTTTGTGAATGTTTCAAGTCAAACGTAGCCTTATGCACATTCCGCCGTGTTTAATTTTTTAATTTTGTAATCTAATGTACACCATCATTTGGAAAGTGCAGACAATTTTGTTGTTTTAAGCACAGAGTTACCATTGTCTTCCACTTCAGCCATCATCATCAGTGGTGAGTCCAGAGAGACCAACCAGGCCAGAACCATACACTGAACACATCCGAAAGAAAGAGGTATGTTAGGTTAATAGAGAAGGGTTTCTCATTTTAAGGGTGTCCTTAGAGAGGGGTTCTACGCATTTTAATCCTTTCCATGCAACCCCCATAAAGGGATCTCCTCTGTCCCCGGAAGCCAGAAGTCACGAGCGAGGGTTGTACGCTGAGAGAAGTGTAGATGAGGCAATGGACCAGTCTTCTGACAGCCTCTACTTCACTCCACCTTCTCCTCACACACTACAGGGTACATACTTTAAACTGTACATTGTGTTCTGATCTGTAGTGTACTACATCCAATTGCATGTGTTCAATAATATGATTTGTCTTTCCCTCTGTCCTTCTCTCTGTAGTCTCGTCTCCCTCCACTCCCCTCTCCCCCACCTCACCCCCTCTCCCTCCCTCCTCTTCCTCCCCCTCACCTGATGAAACACCACTCAAGAGACAACAACCTGTCAAGAAAGGCAAACACAGTGTCATCAGGTAGCACTAGCTGCATTCCTCATACTTTATTTCTACTCCCATTCTTCCAGTCCCATGCACCAAAACTTCATTCCTATACTCCAAGGCTTCCATTTCCATGTCCCATGATATCATTTTCCATGCTCCCACCTTTGCTTCAATCCCATAACTTCATTTCCTATACTCCCATGTTTCTGTTTTCAGGCTCCTATTCCTTCATTCTCATGTCCCAATGATTTCATTGCAATACTCCCATACCTCTATTCCTAATCTTACAATAATAATTATTATTCCGATGTTCAATGTATTTTGGTAACACTCCCAAGACTGCAAGGAAAAATGAATCTAAGAAAAACTGAAGAGATACCCTGAGTGGCTACTCATGACACTCTGTATACCATACACATTAGGTCCTGGAGTGCAGATGCATCAGACCATCCAGCCAGACTGACCAACAGTGACACAGTCTACACACATCGCCCTAGCATCAAGTAGGTCTGGGCTGTGCACGTCTAATGGAGCAGGCATACGGTCATGAAGTTGCTATTCGGGGGTCAAATGTTGGCATGAAAACTCTTCTTGGGAAAGTCTTGATTTCAGGACAGAGCATGGGGACTCGGTTTTAACTAGAAGAGCTTGACATAATGAAGGAAAAAACGTCTGGATACTGCGTGCCTACCTATAGATATTGAGTCTTTAAAATGTGTAGCAGTATAACTGCTGATTGGTCTATTCTCCTTGTCTCCAGAGAGAGCCTTTGAGCGCTGAGAGAAAACCAAGATGAATAGTCGTGTCGCTCTCTCTCTCCCCTTCTCTCCAGCCATTTGGCCTCCACGTCTCAGAGGGTCCCCCGACAGTCTCCCTCCCTCCTCCTTCACTGCTCTCACTCCAGATCATCCAAGTAGTCTCTCTCCCCTGTCACCCATACTATTAGCCATCTTTAAGGTCTCAGGGGACACGACACTCCCGTTCATATTGTATGTTCCGTTTGTGAACGGTTGCCGCCCATGCTCTCGAAAGGGTGGGTGGTTGATGGCCCTAGTGTCTGACAGCCACATGAGTATTATTAAGGTATTATTAGACTTTTCACTTAATTCGTTCTGATTCCATTAATTAGTGTTATCAGCACAGTGATAGAGGGAGCGGTGAAAGAAGAATATTCTGTTTGGACCTTCAGCGCAAGGACAACGTTGCCGATGGACACTCGAGCAAACAACCAAGTGGCCAGGGTGGGACTGATGCTGTTTTGTGCGTTAGAGGTCCACACCTACTTTAACACCTGGCCGTGTCGTTCTTGACGCCGTTGCTGACGTGCCCTGATCGCCGTGTACGGCCGCGACATGACCAGACGCTTTACCGGTGCTATACGGAGGGCGCCCCCCCCCCCCCTCAGGGCAAGACCATATGTGAGTTCGATAATACTCTGACTCTAGAATAGAAGTTGAGCACGCCCACAAGAAATCCACGTGAATGCCATCAAGTGTACGGCGCAATGAGATTGACAACAATCAAGCAATACTATGAGCAGGTCGCTACGACAGTGTTGATGTAGTGAGTGCCGCCATCAGTCTATTAGACCCTGTCAGTTCAGCCTACGAAGACAACTATGAGTTTTTGGTCACCGGGTCTGATGCTAGAAGGGCAGAGCCGCTGAGGTGAAGTAGATAATGTGATTCGCGATTGTTGACAGCAAGGCAAAAACAGCAGAGTAAGTGGATTGAGTGTGAAACGGTGGACATGACGGAGAAACGTGGAGCTGAGATTCCGGCCGTAGCTAGTATCAGCTTAACAGATAATTATTCTATGCTGCGTGACCATTCTGAGTGGTGCTTTTTGTGCGAGAGAGATATGTGACAAGACAAGTTTCTGGGTGGAATGAACTGCCCGCTCTATATGTGACGTATATACGACGTCATATGCATGCACTACATTAGGTGGGTTTGCGACAGCATTTGGAGGATACACGACTTAGGGAAGACTAGATGTTAGATAGTGGTCATCTACACTTGCTTGACCAGTGAGTTGTTTCTACACATGTGTCAGGTGTTCTCACGAAGTCGTGGAGTCCAAAGCGTGCGTTGCAGGGGGTCTTGGTGCAGTTGGGGTTGCGATATCTGGGGGGTTCTAATCTTTGTATCGGTCAGTTTGTTTTGATTGAATTTGTTGCGGTCCCTTCTCAGGTATTGTAGAGAATGTACAACAAACAGTAGTTTTCGTAGCTCATATCAAGCCTGATATGTTTGTAAATTACACATTTGTATTAAACTGACAACAGTAAAAGACGTAAGCTAGCTCAAGACACATTTTTGAGATCAACTTTGTGCCACTTGTATGGACCGTGATCATGTTATGGGTTTATACATACATTGTTGTAGGCTCGTCTGCTCAAAGTAGTATCCCATTCTCTCTCTGCTCGTGCGTGATTAGGGGAATGTGTGTAGCCTCTGAGCGTCTCAGGTACAGAACGAGTGACAGCCTACATAAGAGAAGAAAATGGCCAAACAAACACTTGTTTGACTAGTGTTTGCTTGATGACACGACTGGCCTCGTCATGGGATTGGTATGGGGTACTACGTATGTAGTGCGTGTGGAGCGTTGAGTCTGAGCCTACAGAGAGATCAAACATTTTGTCTTTCCCACTTTCTGCTATGAGATCCGAGTTGCAACGTCAGTCACAGAAATTTTTTTATGAAAAAGTCGCGTGATTCGTGTATCCTCATGCAGCATTTACTGTGTATTATATGTGCAATACGGATGAATCCTATAGGAATGTTTCCATGATGTGCACACGATGTTGTGTCACGGGTTCCATGCGGCCGTATTATGAGGCAGACCTTTCTCTCTGTACACGAACACGATGGCAGTGCTCTGCATCACCATCATCCACTGCAAACACACCTCAACAGTGTGATATAGGGTAGCAGAGATGTGGGACGAGGTAGCAGGATGAGCTAGTGCAGCAGATAGTCTTGAGCAGCACTCATGCTCAGACACACTCATCATGTATGTGATGTGCTAAGTCACTCCCTGAAATTTATTGACTTTCGAAGCACGCTACGTACATATGTTACTGCTACCTAGTCGTGCTGCCATTGTGCGCATGTTAGTCGCTCAAGCATGCCCCACTTGGACAAAGAACTGTGCATGTAGTGACGGGTGGTTCTAAGAGTGCCACTCTGTTGTGGCGCGTCCTGACATGGTTCTGCCACGAAATACGATTATTTGCTACTATACTGTACCTTAAGATATTTTAAGGAGCTGTTGCTGTTGCGTGAGGCCTGTCCTGTGTGAGAGGTGTACTTCACACATGCAGAAGTAGATAGTAGATACATACTGTTTGCAATTGATCACATTTCGTGTGCATTAATCGTCTCCCGGTTCAGCTGACAAAGACCAGGCCAATACGACCTAGCAATAGGAGACTACCAGGGAGCAGAATTATCACCTCTCTCTCTCACCTCACCTCTCCTCCTCTGGCCCATGCAGCAGCACAGTGACTTGTGTGCAGTGAATGACAGGGAGGGAAAGATGAGAGGGAAGAAGAACCGCAGTAGGAAAAGGTCATGCAAGAAGCAGAGACGTGGATGGACTGGCAGTTCAGATGAGTACGAAGACACTAGAAGCGAGTCCTAGACGATGGGGAGGATAGAAAAAGAAAGTGTGAGCTATGTTGAGTATAGGTATATACCTGATTACTGGATAACTCGGGAAACCTGGACTACTATGGTCTCATATACTGTACTGGAAATTTGTCCCCCATGTCAGAGACAGAACAGATGAAGAGAAACAGCCGCTTGCAGAGTGGCAATTTGCCAAGTTTTGGCCTCATGTTGGGCATATCTGTCCCTTCCCATAGAACAAAAATATAGGATACGATAAATAGTCATGGACAAGTTTGTGTTTGGCATGCATTGTACATGTGACACTCTGCTGCATAGCATGATTAATGAGGTGCTCGTCTCCGGATCATACCTGCTAACCTACCCTGGTGCATACATACCTGTATAATATAATCTTTGCTACAGTCTCCCAAGTCACTCCACAGACGAAATCGTAGTCACCGAGGATCAGGACTGAGGTGGCCCCTGAGACATTCAGCACTAATGAGTGGTCTGTTTCTACTAAATTACCATACTGCGTAGATGTGATGAATAAATACATTAGCTAGACAGAGTGAGCAGTATGTAGGAGGTTTATGTATGAAGGATAGATGAACTTCTGTTTATTTTTTTCTGTTTTCTTCATTTCAGTTTCTGAAGGTTGGACAGAGGAGACAGAGGGAGAGATATTCAGGGACCATTCACGACCTTGAACCGCTTGCCTCATGTTTCACCACGACCCAGTAGCTGTCCCAATATTGGGAGCACGAGAGTAAAAAGGCTCTTACAGAGATGGGGAAACACCAGAGAAAGCTGTATTTTCGTGGAAAAGTCCAGCTCAGTGAGATGACAGCTGGTGAAGATAAGAGAGCAAGTAGGAACAAAGATAGACATAGTGAGTCATCTAAGAAAAGTTCAAAGTGAGATGAGAGGAGAAGCTAAGAAGCTTAAAAAGCTGGAAGATAAAGAAACTAGGGAGCTAGATTACAGAAGGGAAGCCAAGCCACATGCAGATACCAAAGAAAGCTACAAACTGGCAGGTGGCTGAAGGAGAGAAGCTAGGAAGATGAAGGAAGAAGAAAACAAGTGGCGAAGAAAGAGGATAACAGAGAAAGGAGGGAAAGAAAGGGAGGCTCTTTGAGAATAGGAGGAAGTGGGGAGAGGGGAGGAGGGAGGGAGAGTGTGGCAGGCCACACACCAGGTCTGGAGGTGACTCTTAAAGGGAAACTGATTGACCGGTTTGTCTAGAAAGAGAGCCAGTTCTGGCAGACCTGAGGACCTCCAGGTATTCAACAGTGAATCTCTCTCTTGTGTGTGCATACATACGTAACTCTGCTTGGTTCGCCGGCACAGGAGATGAGCCAGGCTTTCAGCTGTATTGGATTGAGAAGACTCGGTCCAGAGAACACTGGTTTGCACTTTGAGAAGATCCACGGAAGACCTGTTAGTTTTGTGGGAGATGTTTTTGACAAAATGAGCGTAAATGGACATGTATTTTAAGCTGCATGTATTGCTAGATGCCGCCAGATTCCAAGGATGATGTTTACGCTTTGTTTTTTCTATTCGTAACATCCATCAGTTTGGCAGTTTTTTAAAACAGTGTCTGAAAGATGCATGTATTGAGAATTGTATGATGAAATATCAGAGTATTCTGTATTGCTAGGCCCCTATCCGCATTCATAAGGCTGCTATTGTTTTGTTTCTTGTGGCACGTGGCAGGGGGGACAGTGGCAGACAAAGAGCTGATGAGGCCACTCTATGAGAGGTTACGGGAGGTTAAGAAACTGCTGTCAGCTCACCGCTCCAGCGGACATTCATCATCAAAGCAGCAGAGCAGGGCTACTCAGACAACATCAGGTATAGATTGGTTACTGTAGAACTTTGGTGGGTGGCACTGGGAGTTTTTCTTTAGTAAAGTGGAATTTTGTGTCATTTATAAGCACAAATACTGCTCTACTACTTTCGGGGATCATGGTATGGGCATTTGTTGGTGTTTGCTGCTGCTACACCCTTAGAGCGAAGTGTGTAGCTAAAGTGTGCGACATCTTTATATGATTCATTACAATTGGGGCTAATACATTTCCCATTAACCAGTTTGTGACTCCAATTTTATTCTTACTGCAAACTCCAGACACAAAATAGGTATTCAGGATGGTTGATTGTCCTGTCCTTTCCCCCACATGCTTTCTAAAAGTACGAAAGTTTAGGCCCTGTTTTCCACAATGGACCATCTACTGCAAACTCCAGACAGAAAATAGTATTCAGGATGGTTGATTGTCCTGTCCTTTCCCCCACATGCTTGCTAAAAGTACGAAAGTTTAGGCCCTGTTTTCCACAATGCAATAAAAGGACCATCTACTGCAAACTCCAGACACAAAATAGGTATTCAGGATGGTTGATTGTCCTGTCCTTTCCCACATTGCTGGCTAAAAAGTACCGAAAGTTTAGGCCCTGTTTTCACAATGCAATAAAGGACCAATCTACTGCACACTCCAGCACAAGCCACCAATATTATGATCTTGATTTTATGTCAGTCAAAGGTTTCCTTTGTGGGTGTGTTCTTTGTGGCGGTAAAAGCATCCAAGTCATCCGCAAAAAGACAGAAAACGACCATATTTTCTGGAGCCTCTCCCCATATTTCACTGAACTGTCTTAATTCCTGCCATGCCTTCTCGTGCCCTCCCCCACTTGTTTTGCCTGTAAATAGTAAACGAATTGTGTACAGTTTTGGTGGAGTGATTACAAGCGCCACAGCTGCAATAGTCAAGAAACCAACTGTATTAGGCATACAGGTGCAACTTTGTTCCATATCTCATCCAAGTTCAGTGTGTTTATGATTATGGGGGTGATTGGGGTCAGGCAGCAAGTTGGGGTGGAAGATACACCACCATGCGATATACAGTCTTACATGGATCCATCTTACCCACTGCACATTAACAGTTTGCATGTCTCAACAACTTTTGGAACGCAGGTAGAAAGGAAGGCAAGGCAAGGCAAACAAGTCAACTACACCCAGGAGAGCTCTTTCTTTTCAAAGAAAAGAAGAAGAGCTGCCCTGGGTGGGATTCAGAACCCACGACACTTTCTGCAGTCTAGGCGAAACATTCTACAACTGAGCTGACCAGGGCAGTGCAGGGACCTCTTCTGGCAAAACAGCGACCATTGTGTATATTGGCCTTTTGCGGCCATGTTGGAGTGGGTTATCCATCACCCAAAAACCGAGGGGCCTTAGTTGGCTGGGCTCATCACCAAAGCTCAGGTCCCCCCCTCTCTCTCTTTTTCTCTGTGCAGGAGGTTTGAGCTACCTCAACTACTCCGCTGAGCAGTTGCCCGGATTATTTCTTTCAGAGCAGAGACTAACGGGGCTTGAGGAGGAGGCGAAGCAGAAGAAGGAAAAGAGGGCTGCTGGGGCTGCGGCTGAAGGGTTTGACACCACATCTCCACATTACCCTGCCTTACGATACTC
>CASHTH010003043.1:0-55251 GCA_030341885.1 Geodia barretti
ACTTTCAAATTCAGTTACCACCTCTATTTCCCATCAATCCTTTCTCCAGCAACCTACTCCCACCACCACCCCACACCAATCATCATCTTCTGTCATCATCACCAGTTCTCCCACACAGTCAACCAATCGCCCAACCGAAGACACCAACCCAGATTCCAGCAGTGACAATACTGGAGTGATAGTGGGTGCAGTGATGGGTCTTATACTGGCAGTCCTCCTATTCCTGGCCATGGTTCTCCTGCTGGTCTTTATACTGTGTCGGCGGAGGTATACAAATGAAGCGTATGGCACTACCAGTGGTTCAGGAGAGAGAGATATCCCTACTGCAACAAATGAGGCCTACATATCTACTGACATCTCCACATCTGGCAACCCAGCCTATGGCACTACCAGTGGTTCAGGAGAGAGAGATATCCCCATAGCAACAAATGAGGCCTACATATCTACTGACATCTCCACATCTGACAACCCAGCCTATGGCACTACCAGTGGTTCAGGAGAGAGAGATATCCCAATAACAACAAATGAGGCCTACATATCTACTGACATCTCCACATCTGGCAACCCAGCATATGGCACTACCAGTGGTTCAGGAGAGAGAGATATCCCAATAACAACAAATGAGGCCTACATATCTACTGACATCTCCACATCTGGCAACCCAGCATATGTCCCAGCTCAAGTTAGTGGGACTAATACTTTGGTCTATGACTATGCCAGACTCTGAACTGATTGTAGCATTTTAGCATTATAAGTGTGGTCCCAGCTAGCAATGGGGAAATTTTGAATGTGGCATAATATTCTGCGCATGCGCCTAAAGACGCTGATAAGTGGGCGGAGTCGGGCAGGCATGGCTACTGCAGCAGTGCCAGAGAGCTCCCAACATCCTCTGCTGCAGGAGTTAAATGGTGGGCTGACCTCCTCTCCCTCGCCTCCAGATGAGATGCCCTCTCCCTGCAGGCGTCCTCCACCGGCTCAAGACGGCTCCCCAGCCCATACAAGACGGCACGCTCCACCTCATTCCGTTCTGCGAGACGTCTCTGGTCTGAGTCCCATTCCTGGTTCTGTCATTCCCCCATTCCACAGTACTGGTACCAGGACAGCTCCATCGTAGCCTCGCCCACTCTCAGGGGTAAGCCCCTCTTAATTATCTCCTCTCTCACCCCTCGCCTCCTGACAGAGACCCTAATGTCAATCTTGTTTGGGGCCACTGAACTGGACTTCCAGTTGCAGCTGGAGTCAGCTGCCTTCCTGGACGAGACCTGGGTCATTCCTGTGAGCAGTGGGCTTACTTCTCCTGCCACACACTTCTCCCCCCTCTCTATCTTATTTAGGTGTTCATTCCTCACAAACTGCCACCAATAAAAACTCTGGACATTCGAGTTGGGTGAGTCTGTGTGCGAGTGTGCATGAGTGTGTGTGTTTGTGGTCTTCTCTTTAACTCTGTCTGTTGTATGTGTGGTAGATACTGCACTGGTAGAGCCATAGTGGTGGAGATCGAGAAAGGCTGTCTCGCTGAGAAGGTAACTATACCATACACTGAAACATTCAGGGTTTGAACTAAACTGTCAAAAACACTATACTCTCTCATCTTTCTCTCCTTTCTTGTAACAACTGAAATATATTTGCTCATCAATAATGTATTGCATTTTTGCTAGTAGATATCTGCAGATCCTGCTGATATCAATGTTCTTCCGGAATATTCCAGAGACCCGAGAGTGGTGAGCAATCTCCTGGACGGAGTGCATCACACGAAGGACGACCTGCACATGTGGCTGGCTCCCTTCACGCCCTCACAACCTCACACCATCACCATCTCCCTCTCTTCCCCAACCTCCCTCGCTGTCGTCAGAGTCTGGGTAGGCCACACCCCTCATCTGGAATGGGGTCAAAGTTCACCTAGCCCCTCCCTCTTTGTCTCAGAACTACAACAAGTCTCGCCTATCGTGGGGTACGGGACATGGAGATGTGGCTGGACCAGCAGCTCATCTTCAGAGGAGAGATCAGAAGGCAAGCCCTTGTCATTCACTCCCTCCACATACAGTAGTTGGTTATTGTGGATGCACAGATATACAAGAATATTCCACCTGAACTCTGTTTAAGGATGTCGATTTACTGTGAAATTTTGCCAGACCATAAAATGATTTTTCTGGGTAGCTAGCTACTCACGTGGAAATTTATTCCAACTATGTCTGGTATTATAATTATTCTGATTGAGAAGGCACGATACTAATTACCTCGTCGTCTCCTCAGAGCCAGTGGAGGAATTCTGGACAGATCCTCAAACTGTGGAGAGGTCAGTCTGCCACACTATTTTGGTTCATAATACCTCACAATGTAGTACAATGACCTTTTCCCCTGTCTGTCTGTCTGTCCGTCTGTTGTTGTCTTTCTGCAGACTATTCTGTTCACTACTGACGAAGACGTTCTGTTCAGAGTTGGTCTCCATGACAACCAATTCCAGGAGGAGATTGCTCGTTGCCATGGACACAGTCGTCAGAGCCATAAACATGACTGGGGGGAGGGGGGACAATAGGGAAACAAATGTCAAACGTGAATTTTGTATTTTCAGCATTTCATCCATCAATGAGTACCCTTGAAGCAGTACACTGCAACCACCCCACCTCTCTGTTCCACAGCACATGTTTGTCTATTTACGACAAGCGGTTGCACTGGCATCATTCTTGGGTCTTTTCCTCCTTTAGTCTCTGTTCCTTAGTGAGTGCAACCTCCCATACCTTCAGGCAGGCATGTCTGCATGTGACAGCTCCTTAGCTAGGTGCTTCCTTCCTCAATAGGAGTGATATGTAGAAAAGAAAGTGAAGGTGAAGGTCTTTCTGTTTCCTCATCCTTACATCTGGCAAAACCATACACTGAGCCCTTGGAGAGTCTTAGGTCATAGGAGGAAATGAGGCACCAAACCACAACATTCTTGATGCGGTATTATACAGAGTACAATTTTCCCAGTGCTGTTGGCATGAAGTCCATGGTCGTAGTTTTGATCCTCTCTCTGGCTCTCTGGCTACCTGCAGAAGGTGAGGGACTAAACATTAATACTGGTGTGACAGTAAAACCAGGCAATCAATGTTCTATGAATGCATTAGGTGTTCTGGGTTATTCACGATGCTGGTTAGGTAGTTCCCTGACCAGTGGGTTCACACCTGGAGGAGCTGATAAGAAATGGCTCTCTACTTGAGAGATATTCAACTCATGATGGGGAGATGAGGTCTGTACCTGGTGTTAGTGTCAGGTCCAACTGCTCTGGACCCAACAACAGTCCTCGGATCAGTAAAATCACATTCATAGCTCTGCCTCGTCTTCAACCCAGTGGTACTGAGAGTCCTACACTAAGAGTTATGATACCTCAGGTGGGCACAAATGATATGTAATTGATCAAGAAACAGAAGATTGGTGAATTTGGATACGAACTGACTGTGTCAGAAACAACACCAATCATGTTCAATAATGGAGACATGTTCTGGATTAGACATGGAGGTAGAGGTCTGAGACTACTACACCAGGTGGGAGACGAGGAGAGGAATATTTGCCAGTCGTTTGAACCTGAGCCGGAGAACTGTGAGCCTGACTATGACTACCCTTTATTGGCCATTGAAACAGGTATATACTATATATTGCATAGAGAGTCATTATTGTCATAGACTAATGTTAGTTCCACTGCTGTTCCAGATCCTCCAGGGTGTATTGAGGGACTGGTGTCAGCATCTGAACTGAGGAGACTGTGGGAGAACAGAACTCTACCTGTAGTCTACAGCAGTCCCATGAGAGAGATCTCACTGAGCTGTCCATCACCTCGATATTCAAGGATATTAAGTGGGAGCTTACCCTTCAATGAATGGAGATGGACTACCTCAAGTATTTGTGGTGGACGGCGATCGTACTTGCAGTGTCTCTACAGAACCTGTCACTGAAGGAGTCAATGTGTATGAGTGTGTGCTAGACCCTGCAGGACTTGCAGTAGATGGAGAAGTCTCACTGACTATCAGTCAGAGACATGCAGGTAGTCAGATTGGCTTCCTTCACAATGGCCAGACTGACACTCCACTCATCTCCCTGGATGTCAGTAAGTAGCAGCTGCTGTGTGGAGAGAGTCCAGTGAGAGTGTTGCTGTTTTGTAGGTGGAGAGTGCAGCTCTAGTCAGCTACTGCAGCTCATGGAAATGACTGCTCTCTACATCCCCTACATTATTGAGAGAGAAGGTGATGACTTTGAATACGAAGACCTGAACATCATACAAAATAGCATCCTCGTGAACTGGACTTTTGTCGCAAGGAATATCGGAGAAGGAGAGGAATACCCTAACCTTTTAAAAATTATGGGTTTTACACAAAACACCATCAATAACATCAACTGTACTGAGACTCCCTATCCCAATGTGTATGAGTGCAGTGTGACTCCTGAACTATTTAAAGCTGGAGACATCATTGGTATTGCTTTGCCAGCCAACAGCAGTGCTCGACTGCTACTCAGTTTCCTCTTCAGCGATAGAGGTCCAATTGGTTACAGTCTGGATGGAAATGAGAATTTAGAAGGTGTTCCCCTCATCACATTGGGAGTGGGTAAGTCTTCTCTGGCTGCACTCAATATTGTATACACTATGACCTTCATTCTTTCACAGTTCCCCACAAGAGCTCCTTGGCAACACCTACTAGTGTGGTATGTTGCACTATCATCATACCATCTTCAGAACCACTCTTTCACTTATTCCACAGCCCACTAGTACTTCCAGCAAAACATCTACTAGTACTTCCAGCAAAACATCTACTACTATCATCAGTGACTCACCTTCACCAACCACAGGTATTTCAGTACAATCTGTCAAGCCATGAATGTCTCGATTTTAATTTGCAGAAGACAGTAGTGGTGTAAATATTATTGTCATTGGAGTGTTGGCTCCTCTGTGTCTGGTTCTCCTGACAGTCTCAGTTCTATCAATACTGATACTCCTGTCTGTGAGGCAAAGGAGAAGGAAAAGACCTCAACTAACTGACAATGTTGCCTACAACATTCATGATCACAACTTGAATACAAATGAAGCCTATGGGACAGTGGACAATGATGATGTTGCAGCTACTACCAACCCAGCCTATGGCACTACCAGTGGTTCAGGAGAGAGAGATATTCCTACAGCAACAAACGAGGCCTACATATCTACTGACATCTCCACATCTGGCAACCCAGCATATGTCCCAGCTCAAGTTAGTGCAACCAATACTTTGGTCTATGACTATGCCAGACTCTGAACTGATTGTAGCATTTTAGCATTATATTATGTGGGGATAGTTTTGAATGTGGCAGTGATATTCTGCGCATGCGCCGAAAGACGTCGATAAGTGGGCGGAGTCGGGCAGGCATGGCTACTGCAGCAGTGCCAGAGAGCTCCCAACATCCTCTGCTGCAGGAGTTGAATGGTGAGCTGACCTCCCCTCCCTCGCCTCCAGATGAGATGCCCTCTCCCTGCAGGCGTCCTCCACCGGCTCAAGACGTCTCCCCAGCCCATACAAGACGGCACGCTCCACCTCATTCCGTTCTGCGAGACGTTGGAGCTCGTCTTCCGTCACGGACTCAAACGTAACGTGCCCCAGTGGGTTTTGGGGGTAGAGCTGTAGCCCGCTACCTCCTCTACAGAGCCCAACTCGTGGTTTGGACTCAACAAGCAGGACTACTGGTCGTGGATTGAGCCTCTCCAAGATTACTACTTCAACGAGAAGTCAGCTTTTCTTTCACCGTGTGTCTGTGAATAATGTCGTCTAAATTTCGTCTCTCTTTCTCAGGCAAAATCCGCTGCTGAGAGACGCCGTTCAAGAAGTTTGCGCCTCACCTCATGTTAGCTGACTGTTCCCCTCTTTATCGTACACCTTCTCTCTCTCTTGTCTGCAGTTGCGAACTCTGCAGGGAAAGGGAAGGTGTTTCCTGAGAATCGCGCTCTGCAAGAAGTTAATTTCCGTTCCATTTCAGCATCTGGTGAAGAACAGTCGACTCACTAGTGTAAGAAGTCTCTGGTCTGAGTCCCATTCCTGGTTCTGTCATTCCCCCATTCCACAGTACTGGTACCAGGACAGCTCCATCGTAGCCTCGCCCACTCTCAGGGGTAAGCCCCTCTTAATTATCTCCTCTCTCACCCCTCCCCTCCTGACAGAGACCCTAATGTCAATCTTGTTTGGGGCCACTGAACTGGACTTCCAGTTGCAGCTGGAGTCAGCTGCCTTCCTGGACGAGACCTGGGTCATTCCTGTGAGCAGTTGGCTTACTTATCCTGCCACACACTTCTCCCCCCTCTCTATCTTATTTAGGTGTTCATTCCTCACAAACTGCCACCAATAAAAACTCTGGACATTCGAGTTGGGTGAGTCTGTGTGCGAGTGTGCGTGTGTGTGACTGTGTGTGTTTGTGGTCTTCTCTTAACCTCTGTCTGTTGTATGTATGGTAGATACTGCACTGGTAGAGCCATAGTGGTGGAGATCGAGAAAGGCTGTCTCGCTGAGAAGGTAACTATACCATACACTGAAACATCCAGGGTTTGAACTAAACTGTCAAAAACTTCTGAAAATTGTTTTTTCCCTAATGGACCCCCAAGAACTTTCACAAAAAACACACTCTCAAACCATGACTGAGTTTTCTTCTCAAAGTGTCCTATTGCTGTGGCGTGCAGGCAGGTGTGGAGCCGGGGGACTGTCTGGTGGAGTTGTGCGGGGAGCCAGTGTACCACGTGCAGCACCAGAAGGTCAGTCTCTCTCCACACACACTCACACTGTGACAGGGGCTCTGTAGTTGAGACATCTCCTGGTTGCCAAGCCAGTGGACACCACTGATCTGGTCATCGTGAAGGTGGGTGTCCTCTTACTCTGTCACTGGATCCAGACTCATTCTTTGTGCAGAACCTTCTTCCCGATGGATGTCCCTTCTACCCCATCTCCTCTCGCAAACTACAGCTAGACTCCGCTCCTCCATCCTCCCCCAGATCCCCAAAATCACCGCCTTCTATCCAATCACTCTTCTCCAAGTCGCCCTCTCCACCTACTCTCCCATCTCCCACAAGCTCCGCCCATTTCACTCCGCCCTTCCCATCTCCGTCTAATTCTCCTTCCATCTCTCCCTCCGTCTCCCCAGTTCCCTATTCCGAGTACCACGTAGCTTTCCTCGGTCGACTCAACAGACTCTATGACACCCCCAACCAGTCCTTAATCAATGATGTCATCGCTAGAGTGTTGACCACGCCCACCGACCCCTGTGACCTTGTCATCAGAGTGGGAAAGTCGGAGGTTGCTTTGTTAGCAGAGAAGAGGAGTCTGTTGCTAGGGGAGTTCCCCTATAGCTCGTTGTGTGGGTGTGGCCAGGGAACCATCCATCAGACTTGTTTCACTATCGTGTCAGTTCGCATGGCAACTGGTAAAACCAGTTTTACCTGTTTTGTGTGTGAAGCTGTATCATCCGAACAGGCTCATTCAATTTGTGAACACATTGCACAGGGTTTCGTTGGTGAAAGAAGATGATATTATTTTTATTATTACACAGAATATATATATTTATGATTGTAAAACGAGGGAAAGTGCTGTTTGAACAAAAGTTGGTAAAAAGAGTAAAAAATACTGGCAGCGGTGGGATTCGAACCCACGCCATCGAAATGACTGGTGCCTTAAACCAGCGCCTTAGACCGCTCGGCCACGCTACCACTTGACTGCTGCCGATGTAAATTTCACTTTTATTCAGTGCTGTGAAGTGAAGTGGATGGCTTCTGTCTTCGTCAATTTGAGAGCAAAATGGACGATATTCTCTCCTTTCTTCCACCATTCGACAGCATGCAGCGGCTGCAGGAATCCATTCACTACTAGGGTACATCTTGGATACCTACTTCTCCACCTACCAATTGCTAAACCATGACCCAACAAGAATAGTGTGTTATAATGTCTCTCTCCTTCTCTGTTTGTTTCCTCAGTTCTGTTCCTCTTCGTCCTCTGATGACACCACTGAACAACTGGAGACCTTCGAGGGACCAATTCCCAGAGGTCAGAGTTCATACACCAAGCCACACCTCCTCTACACAGCGTTGTTCATTCTCAGAGAAGCTGAGCGTAACATACAGCAAGAGCAGTGGTCCTGGTGGACAGAACGTGAACAAATGTATGTGGTTTGATCAATTATCACATTGCTCCTCTCAGCAAATGTGCCCTCTCCAGTGAACACAAAGGCAGAGGTGAGGTTCCATGTGGCCTCAGCTGACTGGTTGCCCCAGAGAGTGAGGGAGAGACTACTGACTTTGGTGAGCCCAAGAATCCACCTTCCCTTACTGTCATCTTCGTCCTTCTCTCTTATCCTAACAACCCTTCCCTTCAACACTCTTCTTATTCCCCCCTCCCCACTCTTTTGTTACGGTGCACGGCCGCTCAATTTCTTCCCTCCCCCTCTCTGTGTAAACCTGATCAGTTCAGGTCGCGGATCACGAGGGAAGGGGAGATGATAATCACTTCACAGGAGCACAGATCACAGCACAGGAATCTGGAGGCGGCTGTCGCCAGACTGGAGGGAATGGTTTGCACAGCGTCTGAGGTACCACGAGGACCGTCTGGACTGACTCTGGCCAGGATCAGAGTTCTGTGAGTTAGCTACGGCTCTAGCTATACCCTGAGGATTACCTCACACACACACACTTGCTCATGTCCAGGAAGAAGAAGGCCCAGCAGAGAAAGAGAGTAGAGAAGAAATACCATTCACAGAAGAAACACGACCGCAGAACAACTGACATTGACTAACAACACACCATTCTCTCAGTCATACAACACTATATACACAGAGCTATTGGTTGTGTGTCAGTCACAGAATGTCTGGGTGTGCATACATGGGGAGATGGTAGTGGTTGTAGTGGAGGTAGCGATGGAGCAACTGCTGCACTGCCGGTTTCACTGGGTGACTGTGAGAATTCACGTAGCAACTGGTCCTTATGCTCCTCCAGGGACACCTGCACACACAAAGTTGAAATTTTGCCCAGAGTACGTGATACTTAACAGGCTTCCAGTATAATGCTACAGCTCCACTCACGGTCTGTTGATCAGTGAGCAGTTGTCTCACTCTCTCCTCCACAGACTGTCTCCCAGTCCCTCCGTCATCCTACATACAGTCAGACACCATACATTACCACTGGACCAGGGACAGTATATACTGTACCTCTGCGGCTGGCTGGTGTTGGTTCACCTCAGATGGTGCTCCTCCTGGTGTCAGCTGCTGCAGGGACAGTGTCTCTCTCACCTCCTCTCTCAGGTCAGAGAACCTGTCGTGGTACACTGCACACGTCCACGGCTCCCTCAAGAACCTACAATACATACAGTCGTGTGTATGTCGCAATGCAGTAAGAATTTCGTGAATCTTATGTAAAGTGATCTGTGTCTATATAAAACAGAGAAAATGTTTTGATAAAAG
Organism: Geodia barretti; assembly: GCA_030341885.1. Lineage (NCBI taxonomy): Eukaryota > Metazoa > Porifera > Demospongiae > Tetractinellida > Geodiidae > Geodia > Geodia barretti. The sequence continues at coordinate 9,433 of CASHTH010003043.1, forward strand.
CTCTCTTTTGACTCATACATACAGAGAGAGGAGATTATGTATCTCACGTGAAGAGGTCAGAGATGAGGCCTTCAGAATAGCGGGAGAGAAGATTGTTGAGATATTTCTCATGGAGTCCATATAGGCACAGGTAGTTAGTCCTCTCTATGGCCTGTAGAGAGAGGAAGACGTCATTATTGAGAGAGAAAGAGAGGTTAATTAACCTGCGAGCTGAGGACAGTGATAGTCTGGACGCTACTGTACTGGTTGATAAACAGTCTGAAGTAGCCATTTTCTGTGTCAGTTTCCAGCTCATGCCCCTAGAGGAAGACACACAGTAATTATGTGGATAAACTTTGCTAAAATTTAAAGAGGAGAAGCAATGAGGGTTGATAGAGACCAGTTGGGGAACAAAGAGAGCAACTAGAAACCAGTTGGGGGGGCCACTACGCACCGTGCCGGTCTGGTTCGTGAGTGTGTTTGTAGGGTCTGAGGGGTGTGGCTTATCGACATGGAGATAGTGGAGTCCACCTGAGAGGGAAGGTAGGGAGTGAGTGAGGGGTGAGATAGGGGAGGAGGGAGACCTGGGAGAACGGTGTAGACAGCTTTAGGCTGTGTGTAGGTGGGTAGGAGAGCGGGGTCAGAGGTCGCGGAGGGCTCCTGGTAAGTGGGGTCTAGTCTGGAGAGCAGAGAGGCAGCCAGCTGGAAAGAAAGAGGGAGAAACAGGAGGAGAAGAGACTGATGTTTGGGGTACAAGAACATGGTCTATGTGCACAACATACCTTCTGCCCAACTTCTCTGGAGTTGAAATTAGCGTGAGTCCTGGGAGATTCAACACATGACAATTAATACTACATTATTAGCGAAGAAACTAGAGAATTTTGGAGATCTTTTGAAGATATCTTGGTTGACTAGTGCATTGTAAGAGTGATGATTCCCACCAGTGGTTGGAGTGGTAGCTGCGAGAGAACTTTGTCATTGGCCCTGCAGCCAGTATGGCGGGGTCATTGGTCTGGTGGTCTCTGTCTACCACCAGTCTCTCATCAAATACCAGACACGAGTCATTGACAGCTGCAGTGGGGTCAGAGAGAGAGAGAGAGAGAGAGAGATCATTGAATGAACCGAGACTGAGGGGGAGGGAGGTATTTACCTGTGAATACTGTTCCAGTGACTTCTTTCTCCTCCATACAGATGAGGCCCTGAGATGACAGAGAGTATGGATGATGATGAAGGATGACAAAAACTCGGGCCTATTTTCCACGCCAAAGTCACACCATCTCACAGGAAGTAATTCTGATTTCACCTGGCAGTGTGCGAAGAGGGTGTGGTCTCCATCCAGCAGGGAGACTCCGCCCTCCTCCACACTGGAGAGGGTGTGGCCTGTCAACAACTGTACCCCACTCTCCTCCAGTGACCTCTGAACTCTCTCCTCCACTGTACGACTGTTGAAACAGGAGTGTGGGCGTGGTCTGACGAAGGTAATCAGAGAGGGGTCCACCCCTCCTGTCAGTAGTGATTGGAGAGTTGTGAGTGCCTCCAGTCCACTGCCATAGATCAGCACCTCTGGAAAAAGAGAGAAAAGTTCCATTCAGCATTTATAAGAAATATATTGTGTATACCCTGAGACAGCAGGTACTGCTGGGTCCATTCCAATACTCCCAGACCGTCGTTGTCGTGGTAAATGAGAGGGGTTTCCCCAGGGTCAGAGGTTAGCGGAGGAGGTGCGAACTGGAGTCCAGTGGCCAGAATAAGGAGATCGTACGGCACAGTTCCCTCCTCTCCCTCCTCTCCCTCCTCTCCCCCTCCCCACACTACCACCTCCTTCTCTTCCCTGTGCAGGGTGTGTAACGACGGTGCAATTGATATACCAATTTCAAATGTTCATGATTTTATGGGTCTCAAGCCTCAAAACGTGGTCAAAGGTTACTGGTCAGTATGTATATCAGATGAGGTTAAAACTAAAACTAACGCACGGACAGGAGGAGGAGAAAGAAAGACTTGTGACCTGTTGATGGCGATGAGAGAGGCAGGGACGGTGTGGACCCAGGCAGAGAGCCCCAGTAGAGGGAGTGAGTGAGTGGGCAGGCCACTGGGAGACAGGAGGGAGAGGTTGGAGAAGGAGAGGTGGGGACAGAAGACCAGTGACTCCAGTAAGGACAGAGATGTGTCTGAGGCTCCCACCACCACCACTCTACTGTTGATCACCGTCTGTGGTGAGGAAAAGGAAGAGAGACAGCTGTACTTGTATAATGTCCCACTTCACTTTTACTCATTATGTATGCCGTATGTCTCAGTAAGGACCTTTGGCTCCAGACTCAGTTTCCTGTTGAAATGGTAGAGAGCAAACGGGTGTTGTTTCTCCTCCAGAACCTGAGGCAGTGGCTGGTTGACTCCCAGTCTCTCTCTGTCTGGGTACACCACCTGTCTACGCCATCTGCCAGGGGAAGGAGGGAGGGATAGTATGAAATCTCAGTGAAAGCAACTTTTCTGCCCCATACTATGCATTAGTGTAACTCTCAATAAGGGACACCTCAAAAAGACTTTTCCCAGGTTACCATGGTTCAGAGGTACTGACCTAACAGGCACCATATCAGCGAGAGCAGTAGTGATGGTGTGAGGTTTGTGAGGGTGTGAGGTGTGAGGGGGAGGGGGGATGAGTAGAAAGGGTAGTAGAGACATGTCATACCAGTCTTCCTCAGCACCTCCTGCACACAGAATAGTCCTCACACTCAACACACACATATTGAGGTGGTATATATAGAGAAAAAGACCTACTGAATAAGCTAAAAAGATCTCACTTGTGTAGTTCAGGGATGCCACTGAGTTAACTTTTGATACCTCCACAGTGTCCTTATACATGTATAGAGTGGTGGTGTGATACCTTCAGGAGGTGTTTGGTGAGGGTGGAGAAGGCAGGAGAGAGCAGGAGGTGGTGGAGTCTCCCGTGTTCCTCTGGTCTGTGGTGACTCATGTACACAAAAGTCCTCCACATTGTAGTGGGACCTCAGGAACAGTAGCTCCTTCAGGGAGAGTGGGGAGAGTGGGGATAAGGAGGTGAAGTGGGGAAGGTTAAACCTCTTCTCTCCTGACAACAGCACACACCCACAATCTGGTGTGCACACTCGGCCACCATGGCAGAGAGGGGTGTGGCTCCATCCTCGATCCTGTCCCTCCCTCCTTCCACTCCCTTCACCACGTCACTCATCACACCCTCCCTTCCCTCCACACACTCCAGCAGGTCCCTCACTCCTCCCAGGTCAGAGGTCATGGCTGGGCGAACCACAAATGAACTGTGGGATTATTGGGTAATAGAGATGAACGGAGAAGGTGATGGTGCAAAATTGAAGCAAGATTTCGCAGAATGGGAATGAATTGGGAATGAAGGAATGGGAACAGGACTCACTGCAGTAGGGAGCACTTGTGTACGACGTAGAGTTCGTGAGGGGTGTGGCCTGTTCTCGATGTGGTACTCTCTGGGTGGGGTTCAGTGATAGATAGAGGATGATGTCATAGAGGGGTGTGGTCTACCGTGAAGTGTGACAGGAGAGGGAACTCGGGAACTGTGGTCGGGAGAGACAGTAGACAGAAGTCGTGATCCTGTGTGTACAGATCGATTGGAACAACAGTCAATGGAGTGATAGAGGACTGACTGGAAAGGCCTGGAACACAGCCACCAACAGATCCACTGATCTGGATGAGGTTCAGAGGTCAGAGGAGAAGATCATGGAGTCAATGTTACCTCATTTCGAACTGGTCTTGAATGGCAAAGAGCTGCACAGCGACGGCACTCGGCTGCCCAGCTAGCCTCTTTCTCCTCTCTTCCCTCTCTCTGTCAGCCCTGCAATAAAGAAGGGCCCGGTACTCTCTCCCTCCCTATCTCTCAACTCACCTGGTTTCCTCAGAGTCGGTAGTGTCCTCCATCTTCACCTGGGGCTGGCTGCTGGTGCTCTCTCCTGCTGCAGACACACCCCCTGTCACCTCAGACTGGCTGGCTCTTGCCACTCGTGATTTAGATGGCAACAGTCTCGTCTTTGATTCAGACATGTCGCTTTTCGATTCGACCATTTTGGCCTCAGATGTTGAAACTTTCGACGTTGAACCACTGATCTTTGAATCAACCGCGTTGAGTTTGGATTCGGTTCCTTTGGAGCCAGGTTCTGCCACTTTGGTCCCCGACTCGGTGGCTTTCGTCACTGATTTGGTCACCTTGGTCTCTGACGTGGGAGCTACCTTGGTCCGCGAGTGTGTGGCCAGCCTGCTGCGAGACTGTGTCAGTCTGGATTTGGAGCTGGTGGCAGCAGCAATCTGAGCCAGTCTGGCCAGAGATGAGGAGGAGGCCAACTGGTCCTGGGAGAGCCTTCCTCTCTCTCTGGGGGTACATGTGGTGGGAAGATATTCCAAGACATTCACGATACCAAATTGTAATAGTGAATGTTTCAGTGCAGTGTATGGTGGTATGTATGAAGGAAATCTCACCCACACACATGTGACTTACTCTGTTTGTCCTGTGGTGAGGGGTCTGCAGGATGATCCACTGTCTCTCCTCCCACCAGACTATAACATACAGTGAAGCATGGTGAGAAGGGCCATCGTATGTACTATATAAACCTGGTGGAGGAGGTGTGGAGAGGGTCACTATTGTCAATACTCTGCACTGACTGTGACTCCAGCTCTGACTCTGTGCCACCAAAGACGACAGAGATCAGAGAGAGATTCGTTGACTTGTGGTAGTGTGACTATACCAGTAGAGGGAGGGGCAGGGTGTCGGAGGTGGTGGTACGGCTCCAGCTGGAAGCTCCGGTCCAACACTCCCAGGTCCACCTCTGATGTCACGCTCACAAACCCCACCGCACGACCTCCGACCTGCGTACACAGACAAGATGAGACTACAACACGAGAGAGGAGAGATAAGATAGTACCTCAGCGACAATGGTCCTGTGTTGGCTGTCCTGGGACTCTATTAGCTCAGCCAGGAAATAGGGTCCTGCAGATGGAGGGAGCAGGGGAAATACTTTCACATTATTCTGCAAAAAGTTGGTTTACGTTGGGTAGGTATATACTTGATGCATTAACACACTTACCATAGTCTTGAGTAACGTCGTGAGAATACTCAGTGAAAACGACCATTAGATCATCGGCATCCTCCACACTAACACAAAGAGAGAGAAAAGAGATAATAGAACATAAAAGAGAGCAAGTGAGGTATACAGACAGAGCAGGTCTGACGTGGAGCTGGGGGAAGTGCTGGTGGCGATGTGACACGTGAGCCACGTGAGACGGACTCTGACCCTCAACCACTGGCCAGGCACAGAAGTGAGCCTGGAGACCTGAACCTACGTACAGCAAGGAACCCCTCTCTCATTCCAGACTCTAGTCATGAGCTGTGGTATTACATACCCAGTGAGGTGGCTGGGGGAGTGGTTATGATGACATACTGTAACAGAGGAACTGCAACAAAGGCAATCCTGTGTTAGAGAAACAGAGACTGATGTGAAAAAGAAGAAAGGGAGATGAGGGAGACCTGAGGATTTCTGCGATGGCTGCCTGCTGGAATCCTTCCTTGGCCACAAAGAGGTGCAGGAACAGTGAATTCATTGGCTGCAGGGAAATATATGTGGTGAGGGAGGAGAGAGAAGAGAGAGGGGGGAGTTACAGAAGCTCTGATGTCTCCAGTAAAGTTGCCTCTGGCCCATTCCTCCCAGCTGGCTGGCTCCACTCCAGAGGTGGGGACTGGGTAGTCCAGCAGAGAGCCATGAGCAAGGATCTCTCCTCCTTCCTCCTCGCTGCCCACCAGTGTGATACTCAGGGTCGCTCGCTCGCTGCAGACACGCGAAATCTAATCGAGTCCGACGACTACTGCGGGCTCACATGATGTACTCCACGTTTACTCTGCCGAATACAGTCTCCGTGCGTCTCTGTACCAGGCTCGCTATCCCCGCCGCGTCCACTGACTCCGTGCGACGAGCAAAGAAGTTTGCCGTCTCCGGTATGTCCTTTTCGTCCGCCATTTTGTTTTGTCTTGAGCGCGTTACCGTAGCAACTCGGGGTGGAAGGTCGAATGTTCTAAATAAAGCGCACCCATGGCGAGCTGGAGTGCTTTTCGGAGTTTGTACGAGAGGCCGATCCTTACCGGTGAGGGCATTATAGACTTGTCTACTAAGGTTTTTGAGATGTATGTGTCTGCAGGTGTTCGGTGGGCCTCCAAGAAGGCAGCAGGCAGCACTAGGAATGGCCGAAAAAGCGCCGGACGCAGACTAGGACTGAAGTGTAGTGATGGTGAGGACTAACCAGCCACCGGCTGAACTGACTCATTTCCTCCTCCTCTTCTGCCTCAGGAGAGTCTGTCATTCCTGGTAACATTATTGTGAGACAGAGAGGTACAGCCTTCCACCCTGGAGCCAACGCGAGTTCTTTCGCCTTCACTCCTGCTAATTAGAGAGTGTGAATCCTCTTAATTTTGCAGGTAGGGATATCTCGAGACCACACCCTCTTCTCTCTTGTGTCTGGAAGGGTCCAGTTCACGAGAGAGGCTCGTCGACCACTCCCACCTCAGTCAGGTCGCAAGTGGACCAAAAGACCATGGAGGAAATTTGCTAACGTTTTGTCACAAGAACCTCCACAGAGATTTATGCTAACTGAACTCATCCATCCTCCTGTCACACAATCAAACTAGCAATCACATCATCATCTCAGAAACAACTTTTGACTACGCATGCGCATCCGCGCTAACTGTTGACTGCGCGCACCATAGTATATATAGTACTCAAAGCGATGGCGGGAAGTCGAGAGCCGCTACCAGTGGAGCTGGGAGCTCTTTACACTGTGGAGGAGAGACTGGAGACGTTCAGAGTGGCCCACTGCAGCTGGCCGTTCGACAGTGGGCCCTGCACCCCGCTCAAAATGGCCGAAGCTGGTTTCTACTTCTGCGGTACCGACAGGGCGCCGGACTGGGTCCGCTGCGTGGTGTGCCACCACGACATGGAGGGATGGGAGGCGACGGATGACCCCAGGTTACCTCCTCTTCGTTCCCAGCCACTCCTCACACTCTTCCCCTGCAGATCCGAGCACAAGAAACACGTGCCCAACTGCGGGTTCCTCAAGATCAAAGACCCCTACAAGATTACCGTGGAGAATGTGTTGGACTTGGAGAAAAAGGCTTTGGAGACATTTATTGTAAGCTCAGCTAGCTAGCCGCTCAGAGGAAACTTGGATCATCTGTACTAGCATTGGGAGGGAAGGTTTTGATCTTTGTCACTGCAGCAAAAGGAGAAGAGAGAGCTGGAGAAGCAGATGACAGCTATGGTGGAAGGCATGAAGGAGCAGTTGGCACATGCAGCAGCAGAGGCCAAGACTAATGCACAGAACACTTAGCATCTCACCAACTACACGCTTTTACCCCATCCATTGTCACCCTGACTTGCTTCATTCATCTTAAACATTGTGATTACTGATGTACACAACAGAGAATAAAAAGAAAAGATGTGTGCGTGTCAGTGTATAGAAATACAATGAAATGTCAGTGTGCAAGATACAGAGAGGGGTGAGGGAGAGGTCCTTTAGGGGCTGTCATTATCATTGAATAAAAGGGTTCTCCCCTTCCCGAGCTCTGGTCCCCTCAATGGAGTTTCGGAGGTAGGACTGGTTGATGTGAGTGACTTTTCTGGCATCTTGTAGCACGTCCGACACACCGCCATGTACTTATCAGCTCCTCCAATCACCTCAACCTTATAATCACAACATTGTATAAAAGTGTAGTAAACTAACGCAATGGGAAATGGACAAACCTCCTTTTCTCCTCCCAGTCTCTTAGTGAATGCTGCGTCATTGTAGCACAGCATGCAGACTGCCTTCAACTTGACGACACTCTCTGCCAGAGGCACCAGGTTGAGAATCGAACCAAATGGCTCTCTCTGAAAAGTTCCGTCCAGCGCAGCAACTATCACAGTCTTTCCGTCGTTTGCCATGTCCTCACAGAACTCTACAATATCAGGGAACTGCCGTGGAGAAGAAGAAAAGACAAGCATGATTACACGGAGAGAGAATAGAGAAATGAGAGGGAGAAAGGGAAAAGAATTGTGAAACAACTTACAAACTGTCCCTCGTCAATACCGATGACTCCGTATTTCCTGGCCATGTGTTTCATGGCAGAGAGTTCAGTGGCTGCCACGGCTGCAGTCACCTGCCTGCAGAGACAGACAGACAGACAGACAGGCGTCACTGACAACTAGTTTCCACCAGAGAGAGAGGAGGTAAGGACCTGTCGTGGGTGGCCACTCCGTTCTTGTCGTAGCGATTGTCTTTGGCGTATTTGATCATGAGGCAGGCCTGGTTGGCCACCTGGAACCTCTTCATCCTCCTGATTAGCTCCGTCCTGTAGCCAGGGGAAAGAGAGGGTGTGGCTAACTGGGTCTTTCTCTGGCGAGGGACTTACGATTTCCCCGAGAACATGGGGCCAAGGATGAGCTGCAGGGAGAGATTGCACTCTAATTGGAACACACCAACACTGGACAAGCGAGCTTGGAGCCCGACTCAGCGACAAGAGGAGGAGAGAGGGGAGACAGTGCACCTGAACGTGTCCTTTGGTCCTCCCAATCGTCACGGCTGCTGGACCCGACATTCTCCGCTCAGTTTCCAATATGGCGGCGCTGGCTTGTAGTTTTACAAGGAAGAGGTAAGTGGCGTTTGACAAAAACAGTTTTGGGCCTTCCCGCGTATTACAAACCGCGGGTAAAATCAACCAATCAGATTTCGCCGCACCGTTGCCGTGCGACCGATAACCTGGTAAACAATCCCAATAAACGCCCACTGCAATGTCGGCGGAGGAGCAGAACGTTGAAGAAACGGTGCCTGCCGCGACGGTGGGGGAAGACGAGGCCCCGGGAGGGATCACAGAGCAAGAGAAAAGAGGAGGGAGAGACAGCCGGGGAAGAACTTGGAGGGCCACGTAAGTCCCTGCAGCTCTGTCCGCGAGAAATGAACAGAAAACGTTCGCATCAGGAGCGGACGGCGAGGGGAAAGAGGAGGAAGAGAGAAAAGGAGAAGGAGAGGGAGTGAGTGAGGCTGCAGTTCAGGAAGGAGAAGAGGGAATCAAGGAGGAAGAAACAACTGAAGATGGTGGGGAGCAGAATGAAGGAGGTAGTGGGGCAGAGGAAGAGAAAGTAGCAACTGCGGAACAACAAGAAGAAGTAGTGGAAGGAGGAAATGAGGCTGAGAAATCTACTGAAGAAAGAGAGGTAATCCCACAACCACGTTAATACATCATTTGGTGTGTTTATATGGTATCCAGAGTGAGGAGAGAGAGAATACAGTTGAGGGAGAAGACGGTGATGGTGAGGTGAGACGAGAAGACATTGAGACAGAGGTTCCAGCTGAAGAGACTGTCATTAATGGTGTGTCAGAGGGTGTGGCCAAAGAAAAGAGCGTAGCTGAGGAACAGGAAGTGGGTGTGGCCAAGGAAGTGGAAGAAGGTGTGGCCAAAGAAAAGAGCATAGCTGAGGAACAGGAAGTGGGTATGGCCAAAGAAGTGGAAGGGGGTGTGGCCAAAGAAAAGAGCATAGCTGAGGAACAGGAAGTGGGTTTGGCCAAGGAAGTGGAAGAGGGTGTGGCTCCATCGGAAGTGGACGTAGCTGACAGTAATGTTGTGACTACTAGTCGACTACCTCTTGAGAATATCGTTGAAGAAGAAGAGGAAGAGGAGGAGGAGGAGAAAGTTGATAAAGATGAACTAATCACCAACTGCCGAGTGAGTAAACTCCTACCAATTAAACCAGAGTCCTTTCTCCTATTTTCCTGCCTAACCCTTTCTGAGTAGGAGGCTCTGAAGAGACAGGAGAAACTGAGGCATGAGAATTCTCTTCTTCAGCACAAGATTGCAGAATACCTCTCCTACAAGAAGGTCAGTTGTGTATACCTCTCTCTCCTCCCTCTTGTCGCTCACTCACCCGAGTGACTGATGAACGTTTGGAGGAGACAAAAGTTTCGAGCAAGATTGGGAAATACGAAAGTTTCCAGCGAGATTGAGCAAATACGAAAGTTTAGTGTGAGATAGACAGAATACAATAGTTTGGAGTGTGATATGGGGAAAGACGAACGTTTGTGTTGTGAGATATCTCTATCCCTGCCTCCATCACTGCCTCCACAGCAGGAGGAGAAGCCAGACCCAGGAAGAAACGTCACAGACCAAGAAAAGAGATACATCCAGTGCATGAGTGAGTCACAGGGGGCGTGGCGGTGGGTGTGTCAGTGGGTGTGGTTTCACAGGTGGCCTGGATAACCTGGAGGTGGAGCTGGAGCAGGCTCGTGAGGGGTGGGCCAGCAGGGAGGAGGAGATGAGAGAGAGCTGTGCCAGGAGATTGGCTGAGGTCCAGGGAAAGACGTACGTTTGAGACACATTTGGAGAGAGGTTTTGTACATCAGCTTTCACTGTTGGGAAATTGTCCAGAATTGATCATGATTCTTACAAAATGTGTTGTTCCATGTCAGAGAGGAGTTCCTGAGGTACCAGATGGAGGGGTCGAAACAGGCAGTGGACAGTCGTACTGGTCACAGACTCTCTGAGACTGATCTCCACAGACTGCAGACTGACCAGGCAGCCAGCAATCAGGCCGTCTTCCAGGTAGGCGTGTCATGTGACAGTCACATGATGTCATCTGATCACTCAGGCGAGGCTGGAGAACATCAAGCTGGCCAATAAGATTGAGAGAATGGAGTCACTGCTAAAGGCAAAGGTATACACAACAACATGCTCGTTTATTCTGTATGATATGATAGTCACAGTGGGTAAGCTCCTGTAATTAGCAGTGGGTAGTTAGCAGTGGTTAACGACACAGGAGGAGCTGGCAGAGGGGCTCCACATGTTGGACTTTGAGCAGCTGAAGATTAGTAACATGGACCTGGGGGAGAAGGTGGAGGAGAGGAACGAGGAGATTAGGAAACTGACGGAGAAGATTCGAGACACCGTCCAGGTCCTCACCCACGTCAAGGAGAAACTCGACTTCCTGCAGGTGAACAATAGTGTGGCTGGAATGAGATAGAGAAATGTGAGTAGTGTTGCTATTCCACAATCCAGCTGATGTGCACTACAGTAAATAGTCATATATACAGGCAGTGGGTGTGTTTGTATGCAGGACGAGAGTGAAGAGAAGAAGGAGCAGCTGCAACAGTTGGACTCTGACCTCGCCAGGGTAAGTCCCTGCCCCTGACTGACAGATCCCTGTGTCCATCCCCTGGTGTGCAGAGGAGGGAGGTACTGACGAGGCTGAAACAGACGCGGGACTCTCTGAGACTGGACAACCAGAGACTGCGGCAGAGAGGAGGCCTCGTCTGCCACACCCAGCTCCTCAGGGACTTTGAGGACAGACAAGATCAGGTGACACTTTAGGGATATTTGGAGTATCCTTTAGTGGCACAACTGTTCCTCGTAAGAGGTATCATTTGGTTGAACCTTTTCTAGTCCACTGTCTCTCCTGTCTGGTGCATTTCCAACACTCTCTTGTTGCCCCGCCTCCCCCTCTCTCTCCAGAATGCAGAGCTAGAGAGCCGACTGGAGCAGCTGCAGAGACAACATTCACAGACCACCTTACAATGCACCGGACTCCGCAGCAAGATTGCTCATGCCACCACTCCCCACCAGCACCGCCTCACATGACACTCACATGATAGTCACCTGATCCAACAAGTATAAATATCGGCATATCGGCGAAAATCATAATCTGATCTTAGCATGATGACGTAATGTAGAAGATGAAAAATGATGATAGAGTCTGTATTCCAATTAGTGCCACACACTATTGTGGACCTCATTTACAAAAATAACTGAAATTGATGCTGAAAATTTATAACGGAGAGAAAAACGAGACATGAAAGACGAGAAGAGAGAGACAGAGATGAAGAGGGCTAAAGGTCACTGGTATGAGGCTGGGGTCGACCAGTAGGGGGCGGGGAATTGGGTGGAGTCAACTGCAGGGAGATAGAGGGTGTGGTCAGTAATACCGGAGGTGCCATGGCCCCATTCCATACCCGTAGCTCGGTGTAGTGGTGTGGAATGTGGATGGTGCCTCCGCCGTGCTCCACCACCAGGTAGCCACGTTTCTGGGACCTCCCTAGACAGTATACCTCTTCCCCCGCCTGGCAACAATAGACACCACTTATCCTACTGCTCTTGCAATCAACATGCAGTAGTGAACCAGCCATACTGTATTGTCCATCGTGAATGAAGTCATTATTCGGCCAAATGTGCTGAATTAAGACCCAATTTTGCTCAAAAACCAAAGCAGCACAACAAATACCAAAGCTACAAAATATGGATATGGCAGACATTAGGTTCAAAAGTGGCAAAAAGTCGGACTCAAGAAACCGGCAGACAGTGTTATGTAATGTTATGTACAGACAGAGGATGTTTCACCTGCAGCAGACAGGCCCCACTCTCGGGGTACTGGCACCTCATGGTCCTCCACTGGGGAAACCCCACCCTGTAGTTCCCCACAATAGAATAGTTCCTCACGCTGTACGTGATTTGACCTCCGTTGACCCTGGCCTCCTCCCCACCTCCTCTGTGACAGGTGACATAGTTCTCTAGTAACCACACCTCTCAATTATACACTCACATGAGCTGTGTGTGTGCCTGGCCCTGCAACTTGGCCTGTCTGAGAGAGAACTTAAGGTGTGGCCACTGGCGTCGACACAAGAACATGCGGACCGTTGCCTGGATCCTGACGGCTGCAGTATGGAGTCTGTCCCTTCGCAGACCCTCTATTGCCTGGTACAAGTCCTCTCTGTGGGTGTACAGCAGGCAAAATGTTCTCTTAAACTTCAGAAGAAGTTTTGTAGAAATTTAGCAGAAAAACAGTTTCCCTTCCATTTCACATACATAGGTGTTTCTGCCACCATTCGTAAGAATAAAATTAATAATTTTGAGTGGGGCAGGGGCAAGAAATGTGAATAGTAGAGAAATGTTTTGTAGACGCATCAAATTTTAGATATCGCAGTGAAATTTTTTCATGGAGATGACCTTTGGGTTTCCAAGTTTTTCTCGTTCCAAGGTTAACGAGGTGTATCTAGGCAACTCACGTCATGAAGATGAGGGATGTCCCGAGAGAGTAGCTGTCGTCAGCCACGTCAGAGTCGGACAAAGCCCCTCCCACCAGCGCTCCAATCATCTCCTGGACATGAGAAACGCACCTGGCTGACATGTGAGAAGTTCATTTCTTAATCTACTACTGGAGTTAGTGTGGACATATTATTTCAGGCTCTCCATACAAGTCTATGGAGAACAATTGAAGGGCAATCGTCATGAAAACACACTGTCGTGAGCAGTTCTACAGAGTTCACTAGTACAGTACCTCAGTGGTCTCTCTGGCAGTGCTGCGAGGAGAACCCACTCTTGACACCAGGAAACTGTACCTCTCTATGAACACCTCAAACATCTGACTTCTTGAGTACGCTGCGTAATGAATGATGTAATAATGATGTAATGCAAATTACATGATGAGAAGGGGAAGAGCTAAACTTTGTATTGAAATTGGGGGAAAAGACAAAACAGAAGTTCAGAGCAAAACGTGTTCTCTAGCATATTATAGACATTACATCACGATGATGTAATGGCGTACCACACTGCATGAAGTCGACGGTCTCGAAGATGGCCATGCTCTGAATCTGTTGACCTACGACCTCTTTGTCGAAGTGGCCCGAGGTCTGTTTGTCGTTGGAGGAGAGGCAGAGAACGTGGTGCTGCTGGGCCTGCAGTAGTCCACACAGACTCTCCTGCACGTTGCTCTGGTAGTCCTGGACATAGGTGGTCGCCACCTCGTTGTCAGGGTTACTGAGGGAGAGACAAGGGAGGGGACAAGGGAGGGAAGTGGAGAAAAGCAGTGTTCACAAAATACCCTCATTTTCAGGGATAAAACCTTTGCAAATTTCGCAGTTTACTAGCCGTCCGCAAAAATTTGTAGGCAGTAATGTTTGTTCTGCCGGAACACCAATCTCTCAGCAAAATTCAAATTTCTACTGAAGATTTCCCTGCTATATACCCCACCTCTGTAAGTTGTCCTATATACGTTGACACCTATCATTATACCTGGCCTGCTGAAGGTAGGCTGGAGTGATTCGACACATCTGCCCTCTCGCAGTACCATCAGCTGTGGAATGTCACATGACATCACATTCTGATCATGCGACCTGCACAACTTACGCAAGAGGTCTCTGCTGAGTTCAACTGAAAACAAGTGAGCCACGAATCCAAACTTGCAAACCTGGAGAAACAACAACGGACTTAAAACAATTTTCAAGAAGCAAGAAACGTGAGACGAGCTTTAAAACATGTGAAAGAGAGAGGAAAGAGATAGGGGGGGAGGGCGGCATGTAAACACAGGTGCATGCAAGAGGAGAGGGTTAGGATGTCTGGTAAACAGACACACGCAGCCAGTTGGTGGAGTAACACAGGCAATAATACTCTGAGAGCTATTGTTACTGGAGATGGTGTAGTGTCCTCTCTCTGTGTGTGTGTGTGTGTGTGTGTGTCTGGCCCCGCCTCTCTACCAACCACACTATATACCTTCCCATCGAAAGTTGCGATGATATCATCAGCTAGAGTATCGGCATTAGCGTTGAGGAGACTGTAAGTGTCGTATATGACGGTCCCGCAGTAGTGACGAATGGCAAATGTTGATGAGGACCCAGCTGGGGGGATGAACCTGGTCCAGACGAGAGAGAGAGAACAACAACAACAACAACAAACATGTAAACATCATTTCAGATTGTTTACTAAGTTTATTATGTAAATAATATTCGCAGGGTCAGCCAGAGGGCTCAGTAAACATGTAGATAAATGATGTTCTGATGCATACACATCAAAAAAATCATTTCACACTGTGTTGTCTGCATGTTCCAGCTCACCGGAAAGAGATGAAATTATAACCTTGTAGCCACTTACGCAATTTCTAAGAATGTGTCCAAAAGTTTGTAACTATAGATGTAGTTGGGGGGTATGAGCTGACCGGTCGTTGGATTTGAATTTCCGTCTCATCCTGATTCTAATGTCCTCAGATGAGACTCTCGGGGACAGAGTCTCCTCGTTCAGCATCTCCAACAACCCAGAGTCCTGGGGAGGTGATGTCATAACGACGTAATGATGATGTAATTGACATAGAGTGGGTGTGGTTACCTGTCCACCGATGAGTTCGAGACACGGGGAGCAGTCGTAGGGTGCAGTTTCAAACATCGGACCGACTCCTTCCTCTCTGGAGGTGATGAGTGAGGGAGGGAGAAAAGGAATGCTACATAAGAGAGCTTTAATAGAAGGAGGGGCAGGGGGAGAAAGAGGAGAGGAGGGGCAGGGGCAGAAAGAGAGAGGAGGGGCAGGGGCAGAAAGAGGAGAGGAGAGAAGGGAGGAAGAGGGCCTCACGTGCATCTTGAGATGGTGGAGGAGAAGAGAGACTGAATGTAGTGGTGTTGCAGCTGCTCAGCGGTCCAGTTCACACACAGCTGCTCCAGAGAGTTCACCTGGTGGAGATTACATCGTCGCTATATCATCATTGTCGCCGTAATTACTACACCCGTGTCACATGACCCGTGTCACATGACCCGACATTCTAGCCCCTAGTGAGCAGAACTGCCAGACATCACAAACCTCACACATTCTCAGCAGATGCATTACGTACCTCAGAGTTCTCGAAACCAAACATGTCCACAACATGGAGCATGCCTGGCTCTGACGAGTAGGTGTGGCCACCGTTAGCCCCGCCCACATGCGTCTTTTGTGACACGCCCCTCAGGAGGGTGTTAATTCGTCTCATTACGGCCACCATGGTCCTGATGTATAGAGCTTTGACCAGCGCATCTCGTGCTCCATTTGCCTGTGGGGGGGAGGAGGGGAGGAGGGGAGGAGGAGAGGGGAGGAGAGGAGAGGAGGGGAGGGGACAAATGTTTGCATAATGAAGAAGGTCTTGTAGGGGACACTGAAGTTGCTACTGTACCACGTTAGTTGTTATGTTTCACACTTCAACATTTCTGTGAATGACAGATTTCCACTTGAGTTCAAAAGGTACGTACACATACCGACAAATAATTATGTGCGAAGTTACTTGGTTTAATATTTCTCAAATTGTGCAAATTGACTGGTGAGGAATTTAAGTGGAGCCAAATTGACCGATTAGTAACTCATTTATGACGACGTGTTGTGTGCTAACGACATCTGCCTGTGAGCGAAAATACACGGAAACATGTAGCAGGGACAGATAACATCTCGTTAGCGTGTCGGTCGAGTGGGTGTGGCCACAGCCCACCGACAAGAACAACAGAAGGTCTACAGAGAAATGCTGTGTTTGCATGTAACTGAAACAGACAATTAGAGACAGGCGGCCCCTCCCTCGGAGTGTGGTGAACGAGAGATAGACACACGGCTGCTGTATGGCACAGACTGGCAGGTACACTGTGTTCGAGAGGTTGGGGTAGTCATGTGTGAACCACTCAGACCCCCTCTCCCCCCCTCCCCCCACTTTATACCTCACACATTCACACTCACAGACAGACAGAACGACACGCAAATTGCCAAAACATCCCCAAGACACACACATTCAGAGTGTGACCTCTACCGGTGTAAGCTGATAGCACAGGGCCAGTGCATCAAAACAAAGTGTTGAATTACACTCTCTTCATTGGGTCTAATCTAGGATTACATCTGCTTGTGTGCCGGTCCTTACGGCAACACAACTAATATTCTTTTATTTGTGTGGCTCACGGCAACTTGGCTATAGACTTACAAAGCAGATTGTCATGTGATAAATACCTTCGCTGGCCAATTGAATAGAGTGCACCTCAATTAAAGTAATATTTACAGATGTGGGTGTGGCTTAAAGTAATACGTAATGGGGTGTGGCTTCAATAAAGAGGTGGGTGTGTCTCACAGCGGCAGCAGAGCAAGGTGATTGGACGGTGGGGCCGCGAGAGGAACGGTATGTCCTGAGGGTGAGTCCCCTCTGGAGTGACTGTGGCTGGATCCCCAGCAGAGTGGCCACTGACTGGAGCTCTGGGGCAGGCAGGGCAGGGGAGGGAGGGGGGAGGGGAGGGAGGGGTGAAAGGTAACAGAGCAAACACAAGGCGTCACACGTACGCATTGGGAAACTACCAAATTCAGATGACTAGCAGGTCTGCTGCCTTGCTAAATACATGAAAAGTCACGTGATAACAGAAAGTAAACGTCAACAGTAGTTTTAATACACAGTATGCCATAAGGGAAGAGGGTTAGGGGTTAAAAGAAATCCACGTTGGGTAAATAAGTAACGATGGAGAAGAGAAAGGTAAACTGTCAGAGAGAGAGATTAGCACCTTCCGCTCCCTGCAGCTGGAGCTCCTGGTTCTTGGCCTCGTAGAACAAGGTGTTGCCTAGCAACAGGACTGCAGACAACACCTTGAGAACGTCTGTGAGGGGAATCCCCAGCTGAGCCAGACTGGACTGTGGGTTGAGAGGTGAACACACAACACTGCCACACAATGACCAGGAACACTGCCAGACTAGTCAGTCTACGATAGTACAACTAGTGAGACAGTGTGTATGGGTAGCAAGGAGCTCCAAAACCAACAGCAGCCACAAGCAGTAAAGGAGAGGGAGGAGAGAGGAACAAGAGAGGGAGGAGATGGAGAGGAAAAGAGGACGAGGTTTGGTGGCCTGAGGCTCTGAGAACTTGGCAACAGTTGAAGAGAGAGGGGGACCCTCGCTGCCAACCACCAACACACCACACTTCTTCCTTTATCCCTTCCATCTCTTCCCTTCCCACCACTAAAGCTGCTATCGGCCTACTTTTTGTATAGACAAATTATAAGCTGTTTATATAAAGCATTTTCAGCCTTTCCAAAGGTAGTATCTATTTCCCATCTCTCAGACCAAATGAACCGCTCCAGCCAAATTTGAACTATTGGGTTACTAGGGGGTTGCTAGGTGTTGCCATGGCTCTGTAAAGGAATGCGAACGAGGAAAGGCCAGGAGATTATCCCATTGCTCAGAGATATTAGTTCAGACACTGTCTACAGACATACACGCCAGCTGTTTGCTAGAGAGAGACACAGCGTGGAAGGAGGGGAGGGAGGAAGAGAAGAGAGGTGAGTGGAGGGAAGAAACCAAGGAAGAAATAAGGAGGTAACACAATGGAGGAAACAAAATGAGAAGGGAGGAGCAAAGGGGGCAGAAAGGAGAAAGAAAAGAAAGGAGAGGGAAAAAACAAGGAGCATAAGTAAGGCTGAACGAAGAGAAGCAAAGCAGAAATGAGGGCACCTTCCAGGCCTCGAAGCGGCTCTGGAGTTGGGGCACAGTCTCGGCTGGCTCCATCCCCTGAGAGAGGTAGTGGAGGGTCCGCACATCGTGGTAGTTCAGCTGGTACTTGGCTGAGAGGGAGGGGCCAAGACAAATTGTGGGGGCATACATAAAATATCTAGTGAGCGGGGGGCAAACGATTCTTAAGGGGGCAGCGAAATGCTTTCGTTGTCGAAAAACTACTGTATGATGGAGGAGGGAGATGGGGAGAAAGACACCCCATCACCATGGAATATACCCAGACTCACTCCTCTCCTCAGGTGAGAGACCAGCCAACATCTGGTAGAATATGTGGTAGTTCTGCTCCCGGGCACTCGGGCTCACCAGCCGCGTCTGTGAGGAGAGGGAGGGTGTGAGGAGGGGTGAGGGAGGGTGTGAGGATGGTGAAATACCTGGTCCAGGAAGAAGCAGTTCATCTTTATCTTTATGATTTTCAACTCAGCTATGGTGAAGTCCACCACACGACCCTAGAGAAAGATATTTTAGCTTCTCCTTCTCCTGAATTTCAACCTACAATTCTTGAGGAATCCTTGTTCTGCTCATTGCTGGCGGTGCCCATCGCCCTCAGAACCACGGTGGACACCTGCCAGTACTGCACCAGGGAAAGAGGCATTACATCATCCTCACAGAAAACGATGTCGTCTATAATTATTATTACCTTCCTGATGTCTTGCAGCCAGTCTGTTCGTTTGGTGTTTTGGAACATTTCGAGAAGCAATCGGTCGGCAGTGAACGACTTTCCACTGCCACATACCCCTCTGAAAATGATACGTTATTATGCAACTAGTCACAACACCTGCCATATATTCCATTATGCAATACCCCCACCATCTGAATGGCGAGTGTATATGCGATTGCAATGTTGTGTGAGTAATCTTGTGAAATGCCTCAACTAGTTACGTATATATTCACTGGCTGGGGACCAACAATTTAGCATGGCCCACAGTATAATGGAGTTATGAGGACAGCTGTACTGTTGGTTGATTAGCAGAGGACACCAGACCACCACTCCATATCCAGAGGAGACAGAGACAAGTTTGGGCAGAGGGCGAGTCAGTATTTGGCACCCTTTCCCTCTCCTACCAGCTAGCCACACACACACACACACACACCACAAGCACAGGTAGAGCCTACACTCTACCAGTTCACACAGAAGACCATCCAGCAAATATATGCCTCCACCACTTCACACTGATGACTATTTGTGTTATCATCACTCACTTGAAGATCAGAGCATGAGGCAGTTGGTCGTTGGCCATTTCCTGCAAAACCTGCTCACACAGGTGTTTCAGAACTGCATGCACGGCAGGTCCGGGGGCTTCAAAAGGGTTAATGCAGAGTAACACAGGTCCAATCCATGTCTGTATTGATACGAGAACAGGAGAACCTGTGTAGTGCTGTGGTAGGGAACCCATGGAAAAGGCAAGCATGTACAACAGTGTCAGTGGTTGCTGCACACCACGTCGAACAATGCCAACAGTCCCAGCCTCCGCTCCCTACTCCGCCATGCATGGCTGCAGTGTGGTCATATCCCTCTCCTCCTCCCACACTCCCACCACCTCAAACCTATTCTCCTTTTTCACTCCCTCCCCACACACACACACACGCACACCACTCCACACCGATAAATGAATAGCACTATTAGTCTCCAATACACACAAAGACCGTCCCAATGAGGTCTGGGGACTAACGTAGCAGTGGCCTTCCATGAATCGCTGCTGCAGCGTCTTGAGAATGGCCTCCACGCTCAGCGGCCCGTCCAGGTTGATCAGATCAAAGTTGTCCTCCCGCGCCATGACTCGTCTGCGCCGTAGACGCGAGGACTCCGGCCGATCGAGCAGAGTAGCTAGGCTGTAGAGGCACGACGAGTGAGTTTCAGCGATGAGGTAGAGGGAATGCACTCGACTCTAATAGATGCCAACCCAGCGTAATTTACGCCCTTTCGGCGGCGGCGCGCGCGCTTCGTGCATGCGCACACACGCGCCGTCGGAGAAGAACACGGCTCATGCTCAGTCGGTGGTGTGCTCTCTGTTGTGCAGTCTGGTGTTTGCTCATCAAACTGGAAGGATTATTGCAGAAAGGACCCTGAGATCGTCGAGATCGTGCCGTGCCGCCAGCGGCCAAGTTAGTTCATCGTCAAATCACGTGATCTAACGATAATTAATAATTATTGCGAATTATTGCGGGCTTGGTAGGATAATTGGGTGCTAAACTCGCAATAACCGCGCGACATTGAGCATTAGGTTGTGTCAATCCACGAATAAAAGGTGAAGAAAGTTGTGAAAAGAAAATGGGTAGCTTTTTATCAGAAACAGTTATCACTTGATGAAATTGTGACCACACACACACACACTCACAAACACAAAGAAATCGCTGGTTACAAATAAGAGCTAAGAGAGGAGGTTAGCTATCGAGAATCTCTTGCAGTTCTCGCTGAGGCTGGCGGCGGTGGTGGGGGAGTGAGGTGAGCCTGCCGGTGTGTGCAGGGATGAAGCAAGAGCGTGAGTCTGCAGTAGTAGTAGCTGCTGATGCTGATGCTGCAGGAGCAGGGAATCGTCATACACTGCGTCGTTCGGGCTGGACGGAGGCGTTAGCAGCGCGGCTCGGATTAGCGACTCTGGGCTGCTTCGAGGCGACGACTTTTCCGACGTTCGCAGTTGCTGCGCGGCGTCCAGCGACGTGAACTGCTGCGGGGAGGATGGAGAAAGGCGCTCTTGCGATTCTCCACACACCTCCGACTTCTTGTTCTGGCCGCTCTTTCGCTTCCTCCTGCGCGTGTTGAGCTTGGAGCAAGCCTCGGGGCTTGCATCCATGAACGCGGGAGCCAGCGTCCAGTAGTTTCCCTTGCCGGGAGGGTCTGCCTTGTCGCGCGGGACCTTCATGAAACACTCGTTGAGCGAGAGGTTGTGACGAATCGAGTTCTGCCAGCCGCGTCTGTTGTCGCGGTAGAAGGGAAAGTTGTCCATGATATAGTTGTAGATCTCGTTCAGTGTCAGCTTCTTCTTCGGCGAGCTCTTGATGGCCATGGAGATGAGCGTGATGTAGGAGAATGGAGGTCGTTGATGCACCTCCATCAGCTTCTCCCCGCCGTCGCAGACGACGCGGGCCAGCAGCGAGAGAGCTAGAGAGCTGGAGGAGTCGATGGCTCTCAGCAGTGGTGCAGCTGGTCGCGCTACCGCCGCAGCTTGAAGCACTTCCAAGCTGGTGGGGAACCGCGAGAACAGGCTTGGCGAGTACGGGTTGATAGCAAACTCCATCTCTGGTAAGTGATCGGCGAAGACACGGTGAAAAATTCTGGGTGTAGCAAAAGAGTGGGAAATAGTCTAAACACGAGACTTTATAGCCGCGGGACGGCGAGCGGCGCGTGTCGGTATTCTCACGGATACAGCTGAGATGTTGTGTGTGTTTATTTACGTGCGGAAATTACGTCTGCAAGTGGCGCGGTGTGGTCTCCATTATGCATTTTTGTCTCCTCCTCCGAGGCAACGCACACAACGCACGCTGCGTGGGTGGGCATGAATTCTATTCAAGACAAAGTAAGAGCTATGAATATGCAGGTGACCTATCTCTGACGTCAGTAATCATTGAGATATCCGGTGAAAGGCCCTTGTGCGTCACAGGGGTTGGATCAACTGCACTAATATTCACCTGTTTACTGGTGTGGGCTGCAAGTGTTTGTTTGCTGTTTGCACTCTCACCCCTGACAGAGGCTCTGTTTTGATCTCTCCGCAGTAGGCAGTGGAACAGGCGAGGGAGGAGCACTGCATGTTGAGATGTTACATCAGATGCAGGACTCCGGCCAGGCATTCCAGGAACCGCTGGCCCAGGCTGCATTGTAAGACAACACTTGGCCCTCATCTGCATAGCTCCAGCTCCCTACATGGCTTACACTACCGACCAGTGTCCGTGTTGTGCAACAGTTTGTCTGCCGGGATGGAGGTTGTGCTCACGCCTGCGGCTGAGCCTCGTGCAGCGTGATGTCCCCTCATCAAATTATGATATTTGTGTGGTTGGGCTGGTTGCCACTGTTTTCTCTGCCTCTCTGGTTGCTAGGCTGCACTTCTCTCTCTACTGGGAAAGCCTCTTACAGTCATTAACAGGGCATTCACCTCCATCCATACTGGTACTTTAATCATTCACTCATCATCACAAAACCCCTAGTACACAGAATATATGCAGTAGCCTCTTCTACGCGTTTTAGCAGCTTTTGGTTTGAATCGTTGTCGTGCCACCCTCTGTTGGCTCGCATATGTATTACCATTATACATGGCGTAGTGTATACAGAGCTGGGCCTCAAATGAGTCAACCTAAAAGGTGTGTATTGTGTACACCTGAACCTCCCCCTATGTAGAGCAGCTATGGGAGAGAAGAAACAGGACAGAAAGCTGCCCAAAGGACTGGGGGAGAAGAGACTGAGGCTGGAGGGAACCCCAGAGGAGACAGAGAAGCTTCACCACTACCTGTCTGGGCAGATGGCAGCGCAATCAGCGCCCAGGGCAACCAGCAGGTGAGTTACAAACAGCAGCGTGCTGTCCTTCAGCCCTGTTTTGACTGAGGCCCAAACCAGCCTAGTTTCCAGGAACTCAGCTGCCTGAGAGGCAGACTCAATTAGTGGTGCTACTTATTGGTCTACACTTGGCAACCTTAGAACAGGAGAAAGGATAATTGCCTCTGGCATGCAGCTCTGCCTAGCTATACATGCCCCTGGCCTAGCAACGGGCTCTCTCTCCAGCCTGCATGAGGTGCCTCACTGCTGAGGCCTCTGTGGTGCTGGCTAACGTCATTGGCTCATTAGCATCTCTTGCAGTGTGGGCCCAACACTCCTGTATGGAGTGTGTCCTGGCAATTAAACACGAGCTGCTTGCCTGGGTGACTGATAAATATACAGCCACACATACATCTGATACGTATGTAGTGTGGCTGACACTGTGCGCCATCATCATAACTAGCAGAGCGCCTATTTAAAATTCTCTAATCTCTCTCCTCTCTTTCTCTCAAATTGGCCAGACCCATTATTGGCCAAAAGAGCCCAATTGTCTAGTTCCTGGATCGTATTTGTCTGAGCTGGCTCTCTCTGTTTGCGTATGCCCCTCTCCCTACACTGGTTGCCTAGGGAATTGCTGTTTACCGGCAGCCTGTTTGTTGGCAACAGTCTCCCTATGAGAGAGGATCCTGGAACCTGATGATCTCAACCTGTTACCCATGCCAATAAATTCAATTTGGAATTCGCGGAAAACGTGGTGCTTTCCTACGCCCTCTAGCAATACGTAGTCGGCGTGTACCTAATTCATTACATAAAGATGACCAATTTTCTATTTCCTGTAAGGAGGTCGATGTCCACTGTGAGATGGGACCTGACCACCCAGCTTGCCTCTGTCATTACTCAGAAGGTAATCCCCACAGCTGTTGCGGTGTTTGTGTCTTGGTTGTGGAACCATTAAGGTAGAGCGTAGTGTTATCCGATACTAGGTGACATGCGTCATAACAAATCATGAATAATGTAGATGTGGTCAGATGACATCAGTGGAGTTGTTGCTTCCTGTGAGACTAATAGTGCATCAAAACACACTTTTCTAGTCCCATTAGCGCAGCACACTGACCTGTGGGTTGGTGGGGTTAATTAATACACACCCTTCCTTATCTGTGTGGATCAAAGAATTTGGGTGGTTGGTCAGGTATTGTTTGTTGGAGTACAATGTATATACATGTGATTTTGTACAACTTCTGTTGTTCAGCTGGTCATGCATTATGTATTTGTGTGTCCCTCCACATGCAAGTGTGGGCCTTATATAGTACATTGGAAGTAATGGAGCTCTGTCAACCCCATGTTCATGCACCCTGTACAAATCCTTGTCCAACATGCCACTGGCTACAGGAACTACATGTTTCGTTGTGTTTGCTATGTGTTACCATGGTGCTTGCACAAGCAAACAAGACATGGGGACCTTGTTCTCTGTCTAGACAGCTAGACAACTGTCTGCAGTCCAGCCGTCTGGACCTTAATGTTGGCATGCACATGCTGTGTAGCTAATGCCACTGCTTGTCTCTCTCCCCACCACAACATCTTTATCACTCTTGAGAAAGACTGCTGTTTTGCTTTCTACACACTTTGTTTATGGCTGATTTTGGTCCAAACTCTTTGGCTCTCTACAGTAGCGTTGATGAGGTATAATAATTATAGTCATGTGACATTTTCCAGGGCAGTCATTGGGCAACTCATGGCCACACCCACTCTGGACAGCTGGTACTGGAGCCCCACGAGACACTATTCCTCATGGAAATGGTACACCACACCTTTCCAGAGAGACTTAAATTAACTTCTTAATCACTAATCCCATTTTAACCTGTGGCAGGAAGTGTAAGGCTGGGTTCACAGTATGTCTGTCACCCTGTGTCACAAAGATAGAATTGATTCTATCCTCAAGAGGTCGGAAATCGGGGAGGTGTGGCGGGATAATGAGACATATTGTGAACCCAGCCTAAGCCAACAGCTCTTGCTGCCTGAAAGCTAAAGGCTGGGGGTGTTTGTTTGTGTGTGTGAGAAAAGTGTTGTCTTTGGCTGTCCCAGGGCTGTCTGGAGGTGGAGATAGCTGGTGGACATGCAAACCTTCAACAGGTGTCTCTGTTTGTATTCTCCACTGGCTAAACATAACTCTCCCTCTCCCCACTGGCAGGTTTATGGCACCATCATCTGTGACTCCCTTACTCTGCAGGAGTACACTGTGAGTCTACAGCTCTCTCTCCCTCTCCTCCATTCTACTCATGTCCCCTTCTCATGTACCTCTCATCTCTCCCCTCTCTCATGTACTCTCTCTCATTCCTCTCTCTCCCTCTCTCATGTACTCTCTCTCCCTCTCTCATGTACTCTCTCTCCCTCTCTCATGTACTCTCTCTCCCTCTCTCATGTACTCTCTCTCCCTCTCTCATGTACTCTCTCTCCCTCTCTCATGTACTCTCTCTCCCTCTATCAGTACTCTCTCTCCTCTTCATGTACTCCTCTCCCTCTCTCATGTACTCTCTCTCTCTCCTCTCCTCCTCATGCACTCTCTCCCCTCTCTCATGTACTCTCTCTCCCTCTCTCATGTACTCTCTCTCCCTCTCTCATGTACTCTCTCTCCCTCTCTCATGCACTCTCTCTCCCTCTCTCATGTACTCTCTCTCCCTCTCTCATGTACTCTCTCTCCCTCTCTCATGCATCTCTCTCCCTCTCCTGTACTCTCTCCCTCTCTCATGTACTCTCTCTCCCTCTCTCATGTACTCTCTCTCCCTCTCTCATGTACTCTTCTCCCTCTCTCATGCACTCTCTCTCCCTCTCTCATGTACTCTCTCTCCCTCTCTCATGTACTCTCTCTCCCTCTCTCATGTACTCTCTCTCCCTCTCTCATGTACTCTCTCTCCCTCTCTCATGTACTCTCTCTCCCTCTCTCATGTACTCTCTCTCCCTCTCCATCTCGCTCTTCCTCTCTCAGACTTCTCTCCCTCTCTCATGTACTCTCTCTCCCTCTCTCATGTACTCTCTCTCCCTTCTATACTCTCTCCCTCTCTCATGTACTCTCTCTCCCTCTCTCATGCACTCTCTTTCCCTCTCTCATGCACTCTCTCTCCCTCTCTCATGCAGGTGATAGCCTCGCTGAAGAGAAGTGGTTTTGTGGTGAAGCGATGTCTTGTCAGGTCTGTCAGTATACTATGACACAGTGGCACAGATTTGATACTCAATTTCATTACCGGCTCTTGTGGCCTGTCATTTCAGCAGCTACCCAAGTGTTTGCACCGCTAATCTACACTATGAGTATACCCACGTGGTGTGTCTGTCTTTAAACGCAGCATGTAAAGCATGTTTGTGTGTAGGTTATACAGGCCGTTACATCAATCCCCAAGACACATGTTCTCAGGCATAGCTTTCCATTTGTTAGCCTCATCTCGTTCACAACCATTTGCCACACGCAACCCAAAACACTCCCGGAGCAGGGCGCTAGGCACACAGGCGACCCTTTTCTTGGAATTCTCAATTCTCTCCAGAAAAACAACATTTTCGGGACGGGTCTCTTATTGAAAGTGCGGCGTGGTTTGAGTGGAGTGTATGTCAGGCAGTGTAGTGGCTGGCCAGTGGGTAAATCCGGTCCCTCCCTCTCCCACCTCTCCGTAACTCACACTCCACTCTCTCCTGAAAACATTGCTTTCGGTTGGGTGAGGCTGCGGCGAAATGTTGCCAAAACTGCTCTCTTCCCAAAACGACCCAATTTGCATTTGGTCAGCTCAACCAACACTCACGTTATGCTCTCTGCCGACCTCACTCCCGTAATGTTGTGGGACTCTGCGCCTGCAACTCTCCACTAATCCAGTTAGCAGCTGGCTCTGCACGCAGGACCGGAATGCACAGCGGCTAATAATCGCTAACAGCTCTTTGCATAATTTGAGTGTCACTTGGCCGGCAAACGCGATACAAAACCTTTTCCAGTCTCCCTCCGCATACGTGCCAAGAACTCTCCGAGACAATATGTGTCTGCCTATAGTCTACATCTCACACTCTGTTATTATTTAGAACCATTACTGTCCTACAGCACCTGTGGGACCTCGGCCATGGCCCTACGCCTTTTACGTGACCTCCAGACTAAATAACCATATTTGGTGACAGCCTTGTACAGGACTGATTATTGTTCAAGTGTAATTTCAGTCGCTCATTATTACATTAGAATGACAGCTTGTGGAGAAATACATTATTGTTGTACGTGGCTGGTGTTTGCTCTCGTGCGTGTCACCCATTGTGTAGTTTGCACGTTGTATGCACACACTGGCTGTCCCAACAGACGTCAACATGAGCTCAGTAATAAACATTCACTGTTTGCTTATTTCTCTTAGCTCATCCCAAATGCACGAAACTCTCTCTCTCTCCTCTCTCTTTACTCTTCTCACTACCCCTTTCCTCTTTACCCCCTCTCTCTCTCCTCTCTCCTTCCTTTAGCTGGCTATCTCCAAACACAGATTCAGACGCAAATTCTTCAGCTGGCATAACAATAGGTGAGTCTATTCACTGACACAATGTTTGTGGCCTAATTAGCCTGACCTAGCTGGTTTACCTCTGGCATTATCTCAGTGCAGGCATTCTGGCCTAATCACTCACGTAGTATAGTGAATTTCTGACCAGTGTTCTCTGAGTGTGTTGTTGTTAGCGGGCACCTGCAGTCACGTTGCTCTAGCAGCAAACAGGTGGTAAGTGGGGAGCCAGAGGTTAATGAGCGAAACAGTTTCGAAGATGGGGGTTTGTGAACCCTGACCTCTTTGATTATTATTTGTTTCCCTTCCTTCCTCTCCAGATGCTAGGTTGGAGCTGGTGCCATCTTGTCCTCTCTGTCACCCAATGCCTCCTCCCTCCTCACCCCCACTTCAGTGAGCTCAACTACTTCATCCATGCACTTACCCTGGCTAGCTGCCTGTGTGTGTGTGTGTCTGTGTGTGTGTGGTCGTGGGTGTTCAGTATCTTCCACTAATCTGGAGGAATGTTAGGTTATAGTACATGTCCTTGACATCACTCCCGATCACTGCTAAGTATAATTATACGTCCACTGAGATCCGCAGACTAGTGCGGACTTTGATATGGTTTGAAAAATCTACGTGAACTTTACTGTATGCACGAGGCATGTAATTGTCCGAGATTATTGCGTCACTAGAGGTTTGTGAGGTATTATTCCGTCACTCCTGCTATAATAATAAATATGCATGGAATGTAATCTGTCTGTCGCCCACAGCGATTCGATTGCGTGTAAGTTGGGGGGCTGGAATGATAGGAATTTCACTAACGTATGGAGTACATTGTTTGCCTGCTGTGACGAATTGGGCACACATTCTTGACCCAATTCAGAAATAGATACAATAATCAGTTAGATTACAGGGTGACCCTGTGACATGTGTCTGTGTTACTGCCATGGCAACTGTGTTGTATGTACATGCTGGGGAAAGTTATGAAAACCAAGTCATTGAAGTAAGTGACTTGGTTCAGACGTGTAAGTGGAGAACGCAATAACACTTCCTCTGTGTTTAGGTAACCATGGGACACACACACACACACAGCGTACAGCCGGCTGCTCAGCGCAGCAGCTGCAACATGCTCTTGTTTGGTGTCGTGTGTCTCTCTCACTCATGGTGACAGGAAGGACAGCATCACCTTATCGGTGCATTGAGCGTCGTTTTGGAATGGGCCAATGGGTTCACGGTAGCTCTTGTTTCTTCCTACGAATTCTGGTACTACGAAATTTGTACCATCGACCTTAGTCCATAGCTATCTCCTTACGTTTCTACCACTGCAGGTCGCTACTGGAGGTATACAGACCAGGGTCAAAGTTCAAGAAATCTAGTCCCAGCCCTCCGCAGTTTAGAGTATGCGTGGCATCTGCTCGCGACCCATTCCCTTCCCCCTCCCTCCTATCCCAGCTCGCTGCCATCCAGCCATCGTCTGGAGTGACTCTGAAATGGTGTGTGGTGGATGGTCCTAGTCTGACGTACTCTACCGTAGTACCAGGCACAATTCCCCCTCCTCACTGACTCCCACACCAGTGCATTAACCACTCTTTAGTTTCACATTCAGTTTATGTAAAACAACGAAATGTTATCTCATAACTATTTCTTGTTTAAGAAACAAGCCACAGAGAATGTTTTTCACTAGAGTTTTGGAAAGTTGCAACAGTTCTGATAATGAATAGCAGAGGGGAGGGAGGAGAGGGGATAATTAGAGTCTATTGTTTCTTTGAGGAAGAGGTAAAGGGTGCTTTCTTCAGATAATTTGTTGGCTTCCGCTGTCCTGATTTAGCCTGTCCTGATAATCTGGTTCCGGTGCTACGACGAGCGTGTCCTATAGATTGTACTGAGGTTTTAGGACGAGTTGTTTTGACCACACCATGCCTTGCAGCTGTTCGTGGTGTCTGAAGTGTCCTGGTACCTTGTCCTATAGGACAAGGTCTTTCTGTCTTATCTGGAGATCGCTGCCTGCTTCCTGCTCCAACTGGTTTTGAAACTGGTTTGGTACGAGTTGAGCGGGGCACTGAAGATTCTTGTCCAACTGGTTTTGAAACTGGTTTGGTACGAGTTGAGCGGCGCACTGAAGTGGATGCAGATTCTTGTCCAACTGGTTTTGAAACTGGTTTGGTACGAGTTGAGCGGGGCACTGAAGTAGATACAGATTCTTGCCCAGCTGGTTTTGAAACTGGTTTGGTAGGAGTTGAGCGAGGCACAGGGGAAGAAATGGCAGACAGAGACTCTTGTCTCCTCTGCATGGCCCTCTGTGTGGCAGTAGACAGTTTCCCGCTGCGACCAGTGGATGATGCCACCACCTGCGTCACGTGTACACACCCATAATACATGGCCACACCGTCATATCTGCACCGACCCCACAATACTACAGTGATAGGTATTGCCACCACATCACACGAAGTTCAGACAAAAATATGGATTTCAACTCCTGAGCGTAGTAGCCCCCCCCATGTGGTGCGGGTGGCAGAATATGCTTTGTTTTTTCTCATATTTCACGAGCTCTATACTGGTGGCAGCTCAGCTATGCCAGTTGGTATAATATAGTGGCCTGAGGGTTGCATTACACCTCCCAGTCTACCTCATGTGGTGACTCCAACATGTGGGTGGCTGAGGAAGAGTTTGTGTGGGCAGGTGTGCATGTGATGTATGTGGTAAACAATGGTGTGGAGCCGGTAGTCTGCCACAGGCATGATTCAGATGTAAAAAAATGGCATTTCCTGACATCTCCTAGCCTAGTGTAGGAGTCACTCCATATTAGGACACTGAGTTCACCTTATTACCCCTCATCTCCCACTCTTTTCTCTGTCCCCTATATACACTTCTCCCCTCTCTCCCTCTCTCCTCACCTTCTCCCCCTCTCCTCTCCTCACCTTTTCCCTCTCCCTCCTCTGTGTGCGAAGTGCTCTGTCGTGAGAAATGAAGGCCATTCTCTCTCCCACTGACAGTTGAACTACCCCCAGCAGCTTCAGACGGGCCAACTGCATCTTTAGTGGAGGAGAGAGAGAGAGAAAGGGGACAGGAGGACAAGCAGAGGCGTTCCAACAGGTTGTAGGGTGCAGTTGCCAGGTGACCTACATACCTGAGTGTGGACTCTGTCTCTTAAGGCAATGTCTTGTGTAGAGAGAGGTTCATTTAGACCAGCCAACACTTCACCTCCATCCTGCACAGAGGTGACAAAACCACACTTATAGGAACAAAACCCACTTCATTGGCGGTCTACACTATATAGTCATTGGGGGGAATCAAAATGTTCAGATACTTTCCCATTGTCCCCCAATCCACTAAGGGCAGCTGCTAATGAGAGGGGCTAACTCTGATAGTGGTAGTGAGAGGGCTGATCTTGGCGCTCTGTAGCAGTCGTCTGGTGAGAAACCCTCGAACCATTGCTGTCACTTTGGAGTAAACGTCACTCTGGGGTAGTGGCCTGGAGTATTCCTCACTCCGGAGTAATGGCATGGGGTATACCTCACTCTGGGGTAGTGATTTGGAGTAGATTGGGGTACTCCAGTTGGACTCGCTGAGGACCTCAGTGGAACTGGGAAGGTCTTGGTACAGTGGTCCCTGGTGGTGCACAGGTAACAACTGACAAGTTTCAATTTTCATACATACTTGATTTTCCAGGCTCTGGTCTGAGTGGTGATGTGTCAACTGGTCATCCCTGTTCATATGGTCCAATGGGTTTGGCTGCACTGGCTCTCTCTCCTGGTTAAAATCGGTTGATAGGTCCCACTGCCTTGACTGGTTTGACTTGTTTGACGGGTCTGACTGGTTTGACTGTTGCACCTGGTTCTCATTTGACTGTTTCAACTGGTTTGACTGATGTTGGAGGAGGCGGAGAGCTACCTGTTGTCTCAGCCGATGCAGCTGTTCACGTCTCCTGCGGGCCTGTCTCATCTCTCTCTGGACTGCCGCCTCTCTCCAGGCCAGGAGAACAGGTCTCTGGCTCTCTGGAAACTGAGGAAGAAACACCAGTTAACCCTCTACTCGCTGCTATAGGAGCTCACCAGGAAGGGAAGAGACTGGAACGTGCACTCCATGATTTTGACTTTCCCGCCTCAGTTTGATATTATGCAGCGTTTCGCGTAATTAGAGAAAGTCGATCAAAATTACGGCACATTCCTCGACTTGGGTGTGGACTGTGTGTGAGCTAGGGAGACGTTGACTCTCTAAAGTCGAAATCTTGTCTGTGGAGAAAGAAAGGAGAGACAGAGACAACTGTCAGACATGGAGGCAGGCATTATCCTCACGCAGGGCCAATACGATGGTAAGTGAGAGCCCGCAATTTGGCGGGAAAGCTTAGCATGTCACCTACCTCGTCACATAATACCGTGTCTTTTGCCTACCAACTCTCCCGTGTTTACCTACCAACGCCACTGTGTTTTTAACTGTGTTAAGCCTAGGTGCCTTGGTATATTTAGTAGAGCTGGTTCTCGGTGATTAAACCAATGTCTTCAACCCTCTTCTCTCTCTCTTCTCCCTCCGTCCTCCTCCAGTAATAGCCAAGATCTTCAGAGGGGCTGACACGGAGGAATCAGGGAACGTGCCTACCAGCGTCGTACCGTCACTGGCAGGGAAGGTCCTGGGATCCACTGCCAAGGAGAGCGACCTGCAGCTAATCCAGTTCTGGGTCAGTCAGAGGGAAGGTGAGTATGGACCTGGGTGTGAGATGAGTCAATGGAGCCGTTTCTCTTTCCTACTGAACCTAATGAACCAGCCACTTCTTTTCCTTCTCTCCTCTCTCTTTCCTCCCCTTTCCCTCGTACGTGTATATCCAGTGGAACCTCTGAATAAGGGACACCTTGAGACATCAAACGTGTCCTTTATAGAGGTGTCCCTAGAGGTACTATAATTATTACACTAGCATATTAGTATGGGGCAGAACCGAGTGTCCTTTGTAGAGAGGGTAGAGAGGTGTCCATTATTCGGAGGGTCCTTTGTCAGAGGTTTTTCTTCACCTCTCTTCCCCTCGCAGGAGACGGTACGATGTCGTTTGCCGAGTTCCTGGAGCTAATGGCGGACGTAATGTCCCAAACCACTCGCTGGGGTAACCTGTCCACGAAGCTGAGCGGCTACGTTGGATTCGACACGATCCAGGAGCAGATCAAGAAGAAATCAATCAAACGAGGCTTTGAGCTCAATCTCATGGTCGTAGGTACGACATTGCATGGTTTCCATGGCAATGACGCAGTGAAATGTTTTAATTCAGCCTCCGTTTTGTTCGCCTCACTGTGTTTGTTAACTCTGTCATTGATTGAAATGGTGTCATAGATTATTCATAGCCTGGGCATATAGCACTCATCGCTCTCTCCCTCTTCATCAGGGGAGACTGGATTGGGGAAGTCGACTCTCATCAATACCCTATTCCGTGCCAAGATCAGCCGCACCGCAGCCACTCCCGGTCCCCATGTGGTTCCGCCCACCACCGAGGTCATGTCTGTCAGTCATGGTACGCCAGTACAGTATGAATTGGCATTGTAGACACTACTGGTGGTGCATAGTTTAACTCGTTGATTGTTGCCAGGAATTTGGCAGGCTTAATGTGTTGTGTCTCTGCCTTGGTTCTACCTCCTCTTCTTACTCCCTCACTCCCTCCCTCCCTCCCTCCCTCAGTGATAGAAGAGCAGGGAGTCCGTCTGAAGCTAACTGTGACCGACACCCCAGGGTTCGGAGACCAGGTCAACAACGACAAGTGTTGGGAGCCAATCGCCGAGTTTGTGAATGAACAGTTTGATCGCTACCTCAACGAGGAGGTGAGCATTAATAGGAAGAAGGTGATCCCAGACACTCGCGTCCACTGCTGTCTCTACTTCATTCCTCCGACTGGACACAGGTGAGACCTACCAGAGAGGGAGAAGAGTTAGATATGTCTTAGTGTTTGGGAGAAAAAATCTTTTGGTTGGCCAATAAACACTCTCTTTTGTGAAAAACTTGTTTAATACCTGCAAAACTGTTGTGGTTGTATTCTCTTGCGTTGTTATAATATATCTCCCCTCTCTCCTCCCACCCCCAGCCTTCGTCCCATTGACGTGGAGTTCATGAAGCACCTCCACGGTTTTGTGAACGTCGTCCCGGTGATCGCAAAGGCCGATACCCTCACCATCGAGGAGAGGGACAGCTTCAAACAGAGGATTAAGGAAGACCTCCATTTCCACGGCATCAACATCTACCCCACAGCCTACGGCGCCGAGGACGAGGAGGATGCTGCCGCTAATCACAAGATTGAGGTGTCTACTTCTGTCTCTGTCCCTCCCTCCCTTCTCTCTCTCTGCCACACTTTATTTGAATAACCCAAACATTGGCACAAAGCTTGACAAAAATAATGATACCAGAATTTCAGAACGTTGTCATGTACCAACTTTTCTCAGTATCACTTTGCAATTTTTCGCACTTGATTTTTGCCCATTATTCTCTCTCCTCTCTCTCTCTCTCTCCCCCTCCCTGCCCCTCCCCCTTCCACCGCGGCAGCAATACATCCCATTTGCAGTGATAGGCAGCGACCGTGAAGTGGCTGTGGGGGGTAAGAAACTGCTGGGGAGACAGACCAAGTGGGGATTCATCGAAGTGGAGAACAGGAAACACTGCGAGTTCTCTCAGCTGAGGGACATGCTCATCAAGTTGGTGACCACACCCCCTTTACCACTTTAACCCCTAGCCAACTAAATAATATGTGTATCAAGGCTTCATGCTTCATTTGCGATAATCTTCACAGGTAGTTATGCAGTCTAGTGCATGCACTGCCCATAGACCACGAAATGATGTCATCATTACATCACATTCAACTTCTTTTTCCCAATGGTGTGTAATTAACCCCTCTGTACCCAGGCGTTCTTTCCCTATGGTTTGTAATAATAATAATTTAACCCCTGTCTGCCCAGGACCCACCTGCAGGATCTAAAGGAGACAACAGACAAGGTCCACTATGAGAATTTCCGTCACCGCCGTCTGGAGCAGACCCAACAGACCGGCCACGACCCCACGGACGAGAGTAACATCTGACCTTTGACCCCACACCTCACACAAATTTAGAACATATTATGTAGCATTAATTTCTTAACGAGATTTACCAATTTATGGCCGAAGTTGCCATCATGTAGGAATCACACTAACAATTATCTCAGATTATGTAATGTAGGTCATTCTTCGATGTTTCAATAATTGTACTTTACGCCTAACAATATCACATTTTTGAATTTTTGTGATTACTGATGATAGCTTTCTCTCCACATAAGAAAATATAACTTTGTGTGTGGCAAGTGTGACGCTGGGGTGATTGACAATCAGTTGCCATGGTGCTCATGCGGAATGTTGGTCTGTGGTGTGGTTGAGCTCGGGGAACAACTCCGTCACTATGACATCCAGCAGAGAGTAGAACAGCTGCAACAAGAGAGAGGAAGATTTGATATGCCAAGTTGTATATTCACTTGTGTGAAAAAAGAACTGCCCGAGATGATTTCCAACCACTGTTGGAGACATGCATATTATATGGAGAGGGAGCACACTCAGCACACCTGTTTGTTGAGGGCGTGGCACTGGAGAAACTCAAACAAGATGACCACACCCCCTCTGTACCGGTCCTGTCCAAGGGCAGTCACCAGGAGCTCTGGAGGGTAGCTGAGGAGCTGGCCGAGGGCCCGCCAAGCCAAGTCTCCCTCCTCCCCAGACAATCTCCCCACCACCTCTCTGGATGAGAGAGAATCCAGTCTGATATCACGCTCTCATGTACAGTGGCTGTAATGAGTAGGGCCTTACCCTGGAGGATTGCCGGCTCCAGGAAACAGGTTATCTAGTGTGAACAAACAGGTTTGGTTTAATCATTACATCATTGGAATGACCTCTGACCTCTGATTAGTGCGATGAGCTCAGCTAACACCCTCTCTTGAGACAGCAGCTCCACCTTTCTTGACACAAAACTGACGAGAGAGAAAGAGAGATTTGTTTATATATAGTAAGATTTGGTGACCGTGGCAATAAGCCCCACCCCCAACTGACTGGTGAATGTAGGTCTCAATAGTTCTCTGACCCAACATCTTGATCAGGAGGAGGACCGCCATTTGGAGCTGAGTCACCTTGAACACCCTCACAGCTGCCAAGGTAAAGATGAGAGAGAGGTTGCTGGGTGGAGGACATACCAATGTAGACCACTAGATCCATGATTCCTTCCAGTTCCAGTGGCTCTGAGGGTGTGTGTGTGAGGTAGAGGAGAGTGGGTATAGTTCGTTGGAAAGAGAGGATCTGTGTATCTGTGTTACCTGGTGTATCTCTTGCCCTCTCCCCTGGTTTAATGCTGTATGGTACACATACCATGACACAAGGTTTAGTGTGTGTCACGGGTCCATACCGACTGGTCTGGGAATGAGACAGATCTTCCTCCAACTGCCGCTGGTACGTCTCCGTCTTTTCCTCCCACTGTCTCGTTGCCATGGCTACCCTCTCTATTACCTCCTCGCTGCACGTGGATGACAGTTCCTCTGTTCTCTCTCCTCTCTCTCTCTCTCTCTCCTCACCTCGGCTGTGAGGACACAGTCTCTGTGGTCTGGACCAATCTCTGCAACAGATCCGTCAGTAACAACCCCTTCTACAAATGGATTACATCATGGTAAATGACGTCATCATTATGTCATGTGAAAGTGGATACCTCTTTGTTTCGTCCGGGGACAGTGACTGATTTGATCATCTTTCCTGAAAAGCAGAGATACTCGTGAAATGAATGCAGTATTCATTAGGAATCTGAATTGATTATTGAGCCATGAACAATGCTGGGGTTAAATCTCCTTTCTTAGCCGAAACTCACAATCTGCTTACTCAGCCAAAATGCAACCCATACAGCAGAGGAGTATAAGAGAGAGGGAACATGGCATACCGGCCCTCTCTCCCATGGAGTCAGGCATGAAGAGGGAAGGGTCGGACGTATTGGAGAGGAAGGAGGAGAGGAGGTGGCTGGAGCTGATGGGGGGCAGCTGCAGGAGGGCCTGCAGGTATGTCTCTAGGTCTCGGCTTCTCCCTGCCACGAATGAGCTGTCCATGTTCCGCAGCGTTCTCTTGGACGGTAGAGGAGGGAGCTGCAGATCAGCTGCAGTAAGAAGAGAGAGAGGTACAAGGAGAGAGAGAGAGAGAGAGAGAGATGTATAATTAATGTACCGTAAAACTGTCGGAGTCGAGTGTCCAACTCAGCAAATTCTTTGAACCTCCTGCACACATTATGAATGTATGTATTAGGTATGTATGGAGTAAAACAACATAGAATTCCTTATTATATCTTGCGGAGAATTGATTGCACGGTCAAATCAGAGAGGAAAGAAGAGAGAGAGACTCACCTTTTGACTTTCATTGTCTTTGACTTCCCCTCTGTCGTAGGAGAAAAGAAACGTCAGTAAATCCTCTCTATACACCCCCTCTCTTCTCTCCTCACCATCTCCCTCCCACCAGCTGAGTATGACGTACATGGTGTGTGGCTTGACTCCAGACTGGGTCTCCTGATCCACAATCTGGACCTTGGCCGGGACTGGTACCAAGTCCCCGGAATCACACTCAGAGTCAGAGTGCTAAATTCCGTGACATAATAACTAATGACATCATCATTACATCGTGCTCAAACCTCTGATCTGGAGTCACTGTTGAGGTCCTCCAACGAGGGGGCGGAGAGTTGGGAAACTCGGCCACGCCTCCTCTCAGCTGCTCGTTCCAGACGAGGGGTGTTGCCCACGTTCCGTACGACCTTTGAACCCATTTGACTGCGGTACCAGGTACCTGGAATAGAACTGTCGGACGCACACAGAGGACGGGCAAAAGGAAAAGTGATAGTTTCAGAGTATGAGGAATGAGTGAGGAATTGGAGAATGTAAGAATGGAGAATGACAATAATAGAATGGGAATGGGTGAATGAGGGAATGGGAATGGGACCCACCTGCTCACTCTGGCAGTAGTGAGGGTAGTAGGTATCCTCCAGTAGTTGGTAGACCTGATGGTACATCTCTGGACCAGCCGAGAGTCCCGCAGACACGCCCACCTCTGGGCGGGGCTCAGCGAGGGAGAGAGAGCAGCAGCCAGTGAGGGGGTGGGGTCTGGGTTGAGAGGAACGAGGGAGGGGGAGAGGTGAGTTTGGTGAAGAGCTTGCAGCGACGCCAGAGAGCTGGAGAGTTGTTCGTCGTCCACAGCTGGTTTCTCTAGCTCCTTTTTTTACCTCCCCGGCTCCCTATCAACTCCTCTCCCCTGTTGCCCTCCCCCTCTACCTAACCTCAGACTCCTGCTCTCCCCCCTCCCTTCCCCGACCCCTTTCCCCTCTCCTGCTGCCTCTATCCAACCTCCAGGCTCGAGCTTACCAGACTCCGACCCGGCACTTCGTCAGCTTCCCCTGCCGCCCCCACCCATCCACTTGGGCCTCCGCATCCCTCCCTCCGGCGATCCACCCCTCTTCGTCCAGCTCCACTCCCTCCGGCTGGAGCTGAGCCCCCGACTCCGCTGAAGACCTGTCTCTACCAGCTCGCGCATATCACCAAGGCTCAGAAATAACATAGGGACCCAACCCCTAGACCCCTAAAAACCTCCTCCTCCCACTCGCGTCCAAGGTGACTTAAGCCTGCCGCGACAGACACGGACTATACCCGCTTCACCTCAACTGGCCGGCCACCGCGACAAAACCTCAGAGCTGGACTCCTTCTCTCCTCCACCTCCAGTGGAAAGGCGAGAACTGAGACCCCCTACGCCTAGTATCGCTGTCACCCAGCAAGGCCGTAGCAAAACGCCCATTCGTGGAAGCCTCCCGGAAACAACCGCTCCAGGACCCACAACAGAGCAAACATACCGAGGAAACTACCGACATCGGGCCCACTGCAACCGAGCACTGAAACCAAAGCGAACGACGGCTCCCGCATACTACCCATACCAAACAGCGTGGAGCCCCGAATCCATCTACTTGCCGCTTCGCCACCAGCTTTAACGCCAAGCCTACAGGCCCTACGACTTCCACCCTCCCGTCTCTCGCAAAAAACGGATCCGACTGAGCCCTCGGCCGAGGGCGCCCACCTGCCTACTCAAGGGCACTCGCCGACCAGCACTAACTCCGAGAAAAGGGTTGGTACGTTACGCCCCCCAGCCACGCCGCGCTTGGCAGGGGCTTCGGCCTCGGCGACTCACCCTGCCTCATCACTATCGGGACCGACATGCCGCCCTGCACCCAAACTCCCCAATCGAATGGAGGTTCCCCTAACGCCCCGCCTGAGGGGGAGACGCTGGGAGACCCTTCTAGGAAACCCACTAAACACCTTCTTGCTGAATTTCCCCCTAAATACCCCCATTCCCTGACGGAAAGATCCGCTCGGTGCACATTCTGTTACCGAACGAACCCCCCACATGACGAAACGTGGAAGGTGGGGGCTACAGAGGGCAAGGACATAGCTGCATCGGCGGAAGCCATGGGCTGCTCCTCACGGTGGCCGAGAACTCCCGCTGAAAAAGCACTCCCAAAAAAAGGCGCGGAAAACTGCCAAAGAGGACACGATCCTTTGAAACGGGAGGGTGCGCTCACCTCGCTACTAGCATCTTTTAAGATTATCCCACAACGAAACCTCACCCTCATACCACCGTCCGCGCAGGGCGTGCGAACCCGCCTCCGCTAATCACGAACGGGCCAAAGGCCCGCCTCCTACGCCCTCAACGCGCACCCTCGCAAGCCTAGACCTAGACCCACCCCATACCTGTGGCGAATCTCCCACACTGGGGCCACCCCGCGCTCAGACAATATCGCCAATTACTTCATACGCTGCGTCGCCACAACCGATCTCGAGACCATTGAAAGGGCATCCGAACTCCCCACAACCAGAACGTACAGTGGACATGTGCCCCGAGAGGGCTAAACGGGGCGTGACGCAGGAGATCGTCGCTAGCTCAGCACTACTCAGTGGCCAGCGTGGGGTGGCATCTCTTCGAAGAGAACAAGAGACACTGCACAACATACAACCAGAATAGAAACAACCAAACTCGCCCTAGCCATTGGAATGACTCCAGCCACCTAACCCGCAGCCTGCACCCACACATCGACCTAAAGGACCAGCTATCCCTGGGCGCCGACCCTCTCCCTCCAAAACTCACCGGGAACTCAACGCCCCCACACTTCCACGAAGCGCGAGGCCCAGGAACACTGGGGGCCTACAGCTCACAACTACACACCTACTCTGCTCTGCAACCCCGCCAATCACTCAAACGACACGTCCCTCAGCCGGATACTAGGGGGCCTGGAGACCATATAGCTAACGGCTGGCACGAACCAAACTTTGAGCGGCCCCCCATCCGCCCACCACGTCATCGCCACCAACTTCCTCCCTAAGCTCCTGCCTCTCCCTCCAACACCACCGGCTCCAACGTACCGACTAACAATCACTCAAGCTCACGGATCCCGGGCCGGGGGAGCCCAAGCTACACGTGCGCCTCTCCCCTCAGCCCGGTGAATCAACCATGAACACACACCGCTCCACACCGCAATGTACTCCAAAACACCTCTCACGGATCTTATGCAACCCCCAGCCGGCCTCCCGGGCCGCCTTTAACCGTCTCCCCATACGATATCACCCACGATCCCCTACGTCCTCAGGATCTCTTCGACAGCATCGGGCATACCATCACACATACCCAGCCGCCGGCACCACCTCGCGGCCAGAACTACACCACTAGCTAGCCAGAACCATAGCCCAAGCTCCTCGGAATCGAACACCACCCTCTGCAGCGTCAAGGTCGAAAGGGCCAACTCGACTGTGACGCTGGCGACCCCAGAGGTTGCGACTAGAAAACTGGGGGAGCAGGGAGCTGCCCCGACGGACTGGGAAGCACGTTAGCTCCTTGCGCCTATGCATCTCAGGCACCAAATATACTAAGGGGCCAACCCTCCTCCGTACCACGGGGTACCGCTCGTGGTACCTAATCGGCCGGGTAAGCTTTGGGCCTTCCGGGCCGGAGTCATAGGTCCGCCCCAAG
The DNA here is from genome assembly GCA_030341885.1 of Geodia barretti. Lineage (NCBI taxonomy): Eukaryota > Metazoa > Porifera > Demospongiae > Tetractinellida > Geodiidae > Geodia > Geodia barretti. The sequence continues at coordinate 49,706 of CASHTH010003043.1, forward strand.
CAGCATCCGGTAACCTCCCCCTGCCGCCCCGCGCGTCACAAGGAAGAATCCTACGCCTAGCAGAGGCCGCGGTTAACCTGGCAGCAACTGAAACAGACTGCAAAGATTCCAGCTTCTCACTCAACCAACTCAACAAGGCGCCCGTCCCCAGGGCACAAACTCTCTTCCCAGCCACTGGCGGGCCCAGAAACCCCACAGAAAAGCGGGCCGCAACATCGCACCATAGACCTCTGAATAAGCTCCACCACGTCAGATAACATCCTGGGGCTAACACCTGCCCACGCATCCCAACAGCCATCAACATATCAAAAGAGAACGCGATCAAGGACAAACAACCTCCGTACCCTGTCCAGCCTGACCCCCTTTAAATCGAACCCAAGCGCTTAATCCATTAGACGGTTTCCTCTCCTACATTCCTCTCGCCCGAGAGGGGAGAGGGAATCATTGACGTGTGTCGTATATCTGACTCACTGAGTGTCAGAAAGAGGTTCAGCACTCCTATGGCCTCCACAGACTTCATGTACTGAATGAAGCCATACAGTTCGGTGGGTGTGTTCACGACGGAGCCGAGAGAGGGACGCAGGGGTCCAAAGGTCGGACTGCGTCGCTGGGCAAAGGCAGCGAGGAATTGAACATCACGAGGAGCTGGAACGACGGTCTTGTGTACCCTCTGAGGGAGGTGGGGATTAAATAGAACTTTTGCCTCTTACATATGAACTTACAGAGCCCTTGTTGAAGACGATGGTCAATATCTTATTCACAAATTCCTGTAGGGCCAGGGATCATGTGAGAGTCATGTGATGATCACATGATGCAGCACTCACTGGTCTGGAGACAAAGTGAAGTGCAGGGACAAACACCTTGGCAGCAAACAGCTCCTGAAGGAGCTCTCGCATGACCCTGCAGAAAGATCATGTGACAGTCACATGACCAGAGACGATGATCACATGACCACCTGCTCTGGTTGTGATGTGAGGGGAGGAGGAGAGGGAGGGCTGAAGACAAGAGGTGATGAAAATAGTGGGTTTCTGCCGTCGGTCCTCGGAGAGCGGAGTGGGTGTGGCTTCCGAGCTCCTTCAGAACAGCGGCTTCCAGCTTGCACACGTCTGCTCCTGCAGGTACTGAGCAGGAGAGGAATGGTTCCCTTGGGTTACCAGGTGCATGAAAATAAAACTTGCTCACCCCACAGACCCTATATACCAGTATAATGTTGTAGGGCACCTATAAGAGGCTTGAACTAACGGATCAACAAAATGTTTAGGCCATGTTTTTAAAAAAATAAAAACAGAAAGTACGTCGTAGATAACATTCCACTGGATGAAGGTAAAGAGAGGAAGAGAAGGTCGGTGGTCCCTTACACTTCTCTTTGGCCTTCAGACAGGTGTGAAAGTGTGCAGCCGCAACCCTCATTATCTTGCCAGTAATCAGCAATGGAATGTCGATCTGTAGGGTCAGGAACACCGGCCAATTACCACATTCCATGTCCGACAATATCAACAAACATGCCGTCACCATGCCAACAGTGACGTAAATTGCATTTACATTTAGCACCCTCACCAAATATGGACACAATCGAAAACACCAACATTTAATGAATACTCAAATGATAGCATACTGAAGGAAAGATAAACCACTACCTGCTGGGTCCTCCTGAGAACAACTGAGGCTGCATGTCTGATGGACACACGGACCTCGTCCACAAATGCATCGTCATGGAGAAGGTTCCTATGGAAACAAAGAGTCGAAAAAGTGGGCGATTATCTGTGTCATAGTTCATCAGTATATCCCACATTAGTACATCAGTGCACTGCATACAACAAGACCCTCACAATATACTGTACGTGTATATGTACCTTTGCCAAGAGTAGATGAATTTTTCCAAAACTAGCTCTAAAAACTGAAAGAGAGAGAGGAATGGGAGGAATGGAGAGAATTGGGAAGAGAGAGAGAGGAATGGAGGGAATTGGGAGACATACTTTAGTTAGTGCGGTGTCCACAGTAGAAGGCACTGTCAGACCATCCCATGGCTGCAGACAGACACCGAGAGAAGATGGAGGAGGTGAGGAGGAAGGGAGATACAAACCTGGAGGTACTGGCGAGCAGGCTGGTTGGGATGACGAAGGCAGTTGTCCTGGGAACACACGGGGCATGACACAGTGGGTCTGGGGTGGCCATTGGCAGCTGGTGATACCTGCAGACCCACACAGCAGAGAGAATGACAACGAGAGAGAGAGAGAGAGAGAGGAATTTGGCCCACCGCTGTACGTCGTGTAGCTGGGTCTGGTAGGTGGAATAGGAGGTTAGGGAGACAAGGGTAGGCCCTGGGGACACAGCCACAGAGGGTCAACACACACTGTGTCGCAACACTCCGTCTCTGACTCACTGGAAGACTAGGAAACTGGAGAGAAGGCCTCCAGCGAAGCACCATACCGTCAACCAGAGAAGCGGGTAGCTGGAGAAAAAGAGATAATAACTTACAGCGTTTCTCACTAGTGTAGGTGAAGAGGTGTATGGCTCGGAAGTAAGGGAGCTAGGTCTTCTGAGAGATGGAGCTTCAGTCAGTAGCCTGTGCTTCTCCTCTATTTCAGCTTCTGTACGGCCGCTACTGACTCGTTCACCTGCCAATGTGGAAGGAGAAGAAAACGAGGGCCACAGCGCCCCAAAAGAGAGGCAACTCGGCCTCCTGCAGCAGCTCCCGACGCCCGCTCTCAACCGGCATCTCGATCCTTCACCGCTGTCATTGTTGTTCGATCGCCTGCTGCACAAACTGCACTTCGCGCGTGCGCGGCACGCCCACTACATTACGCATGCGCAAAAGGCGAACAGGTACTGTATAACTAGTAACAAAATAATGTTGTAAAAAAGCTAAAAAAATTCTACATACACTAGTTTATGAATACAAAAAACACCCATAGAACAGTCACATACTATAATATAATCACACGACAAATAAAGGGGGCAGTACGGGGGGCAGGTCGGAGCAAGAGCCGAGATTGGGAAGGGGGAGGGGGAGGGGGAGGGGAGAGCTACTTGCTGGGCCACTGTGCAGAACGTGCCAAGTCCGCCTGGATAGTAAATTCCTAGAGCAAAGAACGGCATTATAGAATCGAGTTAGGAGACGAAAAAGGGACAATTTACTTGTTCTTTCAGTTGTTTGTCGTCGACGACGGGGCAGTCCCCGGTGTGCCAGACCATCTTACACTCCATGCAGTACTCGGTGCTGCAGTCAGCACAGCTGGCCTTGCGGCGAGTCCTGCGGGGTGCAGGGGGCGTGGCTGGCTCCTGCTTCTTCTTGAAGATACTCACCCAAGAAGAGTACCACCTGTGCAGTGGAAGAGAAAACATCTAGCTAGCTGGTATCTGAACTAATGTTATCGTATGCACATATATATGCAGCTTCACCTGTAAAACTGCACCCATCAACAGGGAAGGGTAAGGTTCCTATATTAAGGTGAGTTGTTTCACATCAAACTGACTTTTGTCCTGCGACAGTTGACTGAGCCTCTTGCTGCTTGACTGGCTCAGATGGCACGGAGCGAGCAGAAGACATCGTAATCTCCTTCTTACAGACACACAGAATGTCGTCTCCAGACGGACGATAGTTGTCCAACGATTTGTCTTTGAACCTCTTGTACTGCAGAGGAAATGGATATCAGTCTTAATAAAGAGAGTATGAATTGTATAGGAGAGTAAAGGAGAAAGAAAAGAGGGGAGGGACCCACAAAGGTTCCATCCATGGCAGGGTTCTCGTCCACAATCTTGAAATGATGAGGATCCAGAATGGGAACATCTTTACAATCGGCTCCTAAGCCAGGAAAAAAGATTACATCATTATGATGTAATGCCGTATTAACAGCATTCTCACCAGTGCCTGGGCAGCAGACAGAGTAGCCAAAACCCTCGAAGTTTCCGAAAGAGTTGTTGTCTAGTTTCACTCTACACATGTTGCGGAAGCAGACGAGACACATGCAATGCCGACAACTGCAGCGCATTTGGATCACAATTTCCCTGAGAGACAAGTCGGGAGAGGGAGGATGGGGAGAGGGGAGAGGGTGAGGATCACTCACTGCCTCAAGGAGCACTTCATGCAGGGAATATCGTGGATGTTGTCCCTGATCTGCCGGAGATGGCCTGTCTCCTCTTTCCTCGCAGGCCACACTTGGCATTGGAACTGATTTGGGCTGAGAGGAGAGAGAGAGAGGAGAGATAGAATAGCGGAGGTGAGGACAACTCTACTACCACGTACACTCATGTCTTCTCTGCACAGTTTGCAAGTCCCGATGATCCGCTCTTAGGGTACTCCCGTCAAATGAGCCACTGGCCTCAGCGATCTGGCGTTCGAAGCCTCCTTCCTGACACACACACACACATAACACGTGGCCACACAAACACAGTTTGGTATATATTACTAGAGCCAATGTGAAGGTAAACAGACGATAGGATAGGATAGCGTAAATTTTAAAAAAACATGCTGACTGACCTCTTTGCAACTGGAGCACTTGAAGATGGGTCTAATCTTACCGAGTCCTTCGCAGGTGCTACAGTAAGCATACAGCCATCCTGAAAAGAAAGAATACCGAGAGGATTTCCTGTCTGTCAGTTTTTTCTTTCTTTGTACCGTCACGGGTACATGCTCTTGTGGACCGTGTCTTCCCGGAGGTCTGAACGCTTCTCTTCACCAGATGAATGGCATCACTGTCCTTTCATTTTCGCCAGCGCCACCTGCACACACGACACTAGCATGCTAGCGAGCTCCAGCGTAGTAACGAAACATGGTGAGCGCCGCGAAAGCTTCTTGGCTGGCACGACAGTCTCCCACGGCTGGACTCACCTCCAGAGGTGCATGTCGTCGATGGGGTCGCCCTGGTAGAGGAGCGAGAGTGGCAGGTCGTCACTTGCCGTGTGAGCGTCTCGACTCAAGCCTTGCACGACGTCCGCCCACCTGGCGCTGGTTTGGGACTGTCAGACTCAGCCTCTTGCCGCAGTAGGTGGCAAGCAGCGTCAGGGCCTCTCCTTGCCCTCCGTCGCCATCTTCCGGCTTCGCTTTCACAGCTTCTGCTCCGGAAATCACCGGGTATCATAGGGTTTACGAGATAGGCGTGGCTCGAGACTTTGCAGAATGGGTCACGTGCAGCAGATAGAAGAAAGAAAGATGGTTGCTGTTGGCCAGCTTCTCTCCTCCTGGTGTGGCATGCTCTGCCCGCCGCGGTCGTCCGGAGCTACGACAACGGTCTGGGTCGGACGCACCCAGATGGGCTGGACTCCTGAACCGCTATAGAACCAACCGCTGCTCCGTCAAAGAGGATGTCCTCAGGCCCACAGCCGACGCATTCGTCGCCAACAACCTCACGGACTTTCGGCTACAAGTACGTGAACGTAGACGACTGCTGGCTGCTCTAGGGATCGCAGACGGCTCATTCTACGCCGATCCCACGCACCTCCCCGATTTCCATTCCAAGGATGATAGACTACGTTCACATCCAGTGTCCTCCTCTTCGGGTCTGTACAGCGACGCTGGGAAAAGGACGTGTGGCGGGAGACCCGCT